>JAYMSL010003539.1:0-12316 GCA_036897195.1 Plantago coronopus | reverse complement strand
ATTTATTATAGTAGTTTTAATGAATATTGTTAATTTTAAATATAAAATACATTTAAAATATAATGAATAAGATATTTGAAAAGAAATGAAAAAAGAAATTAAAAGGAGAGAATCAAAGAGAAGCAACTGCTGGAGCAGCTGGGTAGCAAATGAGTGGAATGCTGACGTGGCAGACTTGATGCCCAAAGTGAGTTGCAACTGCTGGAGATAGCCTAAGGCACAATCCATCCACTCGGATCCAAAATCACGGTTTCTGTTTGTCTCCCACGTTGGAGAGCCAAATTCGGATGCGCGTCATTTTTTCAATTCTTTTTTTGTTCTTTGTTTTTTAGATTGTAAATGAAAAATGAAGGCTCCAAATTTAAAAATGAAGATGAGACGAAATTTAGAATTTATTCAAATCATGAATATATTACAACAAATTATACGAGAATTGAAAACACACCAACATAGGAAATTAAAAAGTATGACAACATATAGTCGAGATTGGTGTCTATTTCTAGATGTTGAAAAAATAATTCTGTTGGTGATTTTTATTATTTTTAGCATTTTTTTTTACAAAAGTTATGGACGTTTTAAGAAATACGGAAGTTTTAAATTTAAAAAAAAATCGAAAAGAAGAACTTAAAAAAACATAGCTGCTACCAAGTGTGGAAACCACCCCGCGTTAAAACGCGTGGCCACAGCCCCAAGTGAGAAAATGGGGGGGGGGGGGAATTCGTTGATTTGTCGTTAGTGATGTATGGAGTCTAATTCTATATGACTATATGTAATTTCCAGTCGAGGTGGTTTAGTAGAGCAATTACATCATTCTCCGAAATCACTATAAATTCTTGTGTGTTTACTTTACTATATTTGGAGGCGGCAAAAGTTTTGGAGGTCGGGGTTGGAGGTGGCAGGTGGAGGTTGGCAGTAGTGGTGGTGGTAGTAGTGGTGGTGGTGATGGTGGTGGTGACGAAGGCGACAGAGTTTTTGAGGAGTATTTGGAGGTGGCGGAGTTTTGGGGTGGCAGTGGAGGTGACGAAGGCAGGCTTAGGGTGAGTAGGGTGATTTTGGAGTAGACTTTGATGGTGGTGGTGGTGAATTTTGAAGTAAGCACTGGTGGTGTCGTTGTAGATGATTAAGGTGAGGGCACTGTCTACGACAATTGTGGGCAGTTGTGGTAGTAAGGTTCAGGGCAGGCGAACCTCGTGATGTTGGTTTAGGTTTGGGTCGTGGTTCATCTGTAGCTGGGTTCAGGTAGGTGTTGTCTTAAGTTTCGGGGTTTTGGTTTAGGTGAATTGGGGTTCATGATTCAGATAGGTTTTGGTTGTTAATCTCGGTGGCTGAGTCACTGTTAGGTCTGGTATTATTTTTGTTATCTCTGTAATTGTTTCCGAACATCTTTTATGCTCTTTTTTTATTAATGAAAATCTTTGTCTTTTTCAAAAAAAAACATCATTATTGCATATCTTTCTAGTTGGCCTTTATAGGCAAAAATCTATGTAATTATGTACTGTAAAAGCAAATTAATAGAGGGTTAAAACCTATGTTCTGAAATCCGGACCCGGCCTACCTACCGGGTGGGATTTACCCGGGTCGACCGAGATGACACATAAAGTATGCAATTTATACATATAAACATCACTTCCTATATACTCCCTCCGTCCGCTCAATTTTGCACCATCTTTCCATTTTGGACAGCCGCTCAATTTTGTCCCATGTCTAAAAATGGAAACCTTTTATTACTTTTAAATCAAACAATTCTATCCCACTAGTATTATATATCAATATACTATCACAATTCAACCCCACTTGTACTAATTTACTTTTTATTTACTACTTCAATATACCACACTTGTACTATATAGTAATATATATAATATCTTCTTAAATAATGTGCCAAAAGAGAGATGTGGCAAAATTGAGCGGACGAAGAGAGTATATGGTGTATCTACACTATCAACATGCTCATATTTTCACCTCCCGAATACATAATGATAGCTCAATATTTCGAGTAGTCTAATTTTATAATAGAAGAAACAAAGTTCAAGCATTACAAGTAACGAGTTCAAACATGTTTAAACATTACAAGAGTTCAGATACGATCTCAAACATAAAAAAACAAAACAAGTCACAAATTACAAATGTTACAATCAATTTCCTCGTAAATCACTTTCAGTTGTTTGCACAAACAAAACAAGTCACAAATCACAAACGACGTGGAATGAATGAGGGAGGCGACTAAGTTGTGTGTTGTAGATTTAGGGATTTTGTAATATTGAACCGGGTCAACTGGTAAAAACCCGGGGTATTATCGGTTTTGACGGTTTTTACGGGTTGAGGGGGTGTTTAACCTGATTAGGCTCCGGGTCAACACGACGGGTTTAATTACAGAGGTTAAAAGCCTCTCACTAATCTAAACTAGATACATGAATCAGTCCGGAAAAAGGGAATGGGGAAATCCAGAATTGAGCGTGTGAGATATCGATGCTCTGCTTTTCTCTTCTTCTCCACTACAAATGTTATGTGAAGATTAATGAGCTGACGCTCTGAACTCGGCCAATTGCTACACGCCTTTTCTTCTCTTAATTCATCATTCGTACTTAACAAGAGCATGGAGCTAAAACTTCCGAACTTCATCATTAAATCTTCTTTCTCTTCAATAATTCGTTCATGGCTATGCATAACCGTTGCAACTGGTATAGCTATTTCTTTATCTTCTTTAACAAATTTTTTTACCTAGCTCTCACAGACCAACACCCAAATTGTATTTATAGAATATCCCATCTTATCAATAGCGTGTAAAGTTAGAAAAAGTTAGAAAAGGAAAAATATCATTGCTTTCATTAAAAATAATGACCGTTGATAAGTTACCAATTACACTACACTTCTCTCGTGTCTTACATATACACACCAAACAAAATATCGGAAAAAACAAAATCCACTTAAGTCACATCGTTGATATCAACGTGCACTGTCATAAATAACGCGCAAAGTTAATGATTGAGAACATCACTTATTTTATGTAAAACAATTTTAGATTAACGTTAATATTTTTTCAAGCAACAAAGCAAATTTTACCGTTGTTGCCATATTCAAAAAATTTACCGTTGATGTACGAACGCACCAACCATTGATGTGCGAATGCACCAACCATTGATGCTCCTCTTGTCTCACATAAACCCGTCTGAAGTAGAGATAAAATATCGAAAAGCTAAATCCGATTAAGTCCAGTTTAATCACATATCTTCACTACTTGATGTCATTGCGCACCCTCATAGATAGTTACTTCTCCATTATCTTTGTATAGAACATAGTCCCCATGATGTAGAGACTTATGAAGCCTCAACAATTTTCTTAGTCCACACTTAACAAATCTACCATTTTTGTTGGTGGAGCTTTCTAGTACTTTCTTTTTCTGCTCTCAGTAGTCAAGTGACTCAGTGCTAATCTCTGATTGGATAATATATTTGTTGTAGGGTTTTAACCAAAAAGACTGCTGTTTTCTGCAACAGAATTCTGATTCCTAAGCTCCAGAAAAAGTACAGAAACATTGATTTATTTTCTGGGGTTTCTCTCAATTGATTATCATTTTCTTTGTTTTTCTCTAATTTTTAATCAATGGATGATGAGGGGGATGAGAAGAGGAAAGCTCCTTATTTTCCACCAAACTACAAGACGTTTGCCCAGCTGAAAGAGGAATGGCTTCTCAAGAAACAGAAAGAAAAAGAGCTCAAAGAAGAAGAAGAGAAGAAGGAGAAGGAGAAGGAGAGGGATGAACAGAGACGAATTCAGAAAGAGATTGAGGATCAGAAGAAGGCGGAGATTGAGAAACGAAAGAAGGCGGAGATTGAGAGGCAAAAGAAGTCGGAGATTGAGAAGCAAAAGAAGGTGGCAGCTGAGAATCAAAAGAAGCTGGAAATTGAGAATCAAAAGAATAAGGAAGTCCAGAATCAAACTCAAAATCGGGGTTGGGTTCCTCCAAAGTATGTGACTTTAATCGAGCTGAAAGAGAAATGGCTTATAAAGAAAGAAGAGGAGAGAAAGATGAAGGAAGAGGAGGAGAGGATAAAGGAGCAGAATCAAAATCAAGGTGGTGGAGAAAATGAGGGGAAGGAGAAGCAATCAGTGATAAATGATGAAATGCTGGGGAGGAAGGGGGATGAAGGAGAAAGTAGTAAGCTCACTGTGGGAGTTCCAGTGGGGAAAAGTAGTGATGGAGGGGTGGAGGTTGAGAGTGTTTTGGGCATGAAATCGGTGAGGGTTAGGATAAATGGGGATAGTCAAGGAGGTAAGAGTGGTTTGGTGGAGTATAGAGTTAGAGTTGATCGTCGAATGAAGGCTGATGATGAATTGCCAAATGAGAAGAGGAAAGGTGTTAAGGGGAAAGGCAAATGGAAAAATAAAAGAAAGGGGGGTGATTATTGGAGGCCTGAGGGTAATGAAGTGGAGGAAAGTTTAGAAAAGATGGGTGAGAGTGAGGGTTTGGAGGTGAAGCATGGAGTTGTAGAGGAGGGATTGAATAGTAGTTATGTAGTCGTGAATAGGAAGACGGACGGAGAGAGTTCCAAGGCAGGTAAAAGCAATGGTGGTGAAAATGGGGGAAGAACAGATAGGAGAAGAGATAGATACAAGAGATCGAATAGAGGTGAGAATGGAGGAAGAAGTTTTGGTGGCGTGAAGGCGGAAATGAATCCTGTTGGGCATAATGTAGATAAAACGTATAGGTCTAATGTTATTGTAGTGGATCAAAGTCGAGGAAAAATGTCTGAGAATGAGAATTTAGAGGTTGGAGTTAAACAAGATGGTGTGGAGGGGACAGATAGAGTTCCCGGGGATGGATTGAGTGATCATAATATGGAATTGGGGAAGGTGATGCAGAATAAGAGTTTGGAGGTGGACGCTAAATATGGTGAATCTGGATGGTTTGGAGGTGGCAATGTGAGTAGGAAAGTTGGGCATTCGTTCTTTGGTGGGGCGAGATCTAGTAATGGGATGTTGTGGAAGGAGAGGACTGTTGTTGGCTACAGGATGACTGCAGGCTCTGGAAGCAAACCTGAATTACATGAATTTAAGGGCAATGAAGAGGTAGGGAATTCTGAAAAGGTTTTAGAGAGTGAGGTTATGGCGGTTGATGTCAAACTAGACTGTTTGGTGGTGACAGATAATGTTCGAGAGGCAGTATTGAATGAGAACAACGTGGAAGTTGGGGATAAGAAGAAGGCTAAGAGTTTGGAGGGCGAAGTTGATGAAGAAAGGGACGGTAGAAATAACGCTAGGAGAAATTGGAAAAAAGGTGGGAATGTAGGAAGAAAATTTTGTCATTCTGGCTTTCGTGGTGGGAGTTCAGGTATTAGGAGATGGAGTAAGGATGCAAATGTTCGTGGTGCTACGATGAATTCTGCAAGCTCTGGAAGTAAATCCGAAACTCATGAGTTCGAGTCCAATGAAGTGGAGGGGAATGTTGAACAGATGCAAGGGGGTGATGCCTTAGAGGTTAGTGTCAATCTGGATGGTTTAAAGGTGACAGATACAGCACAAGAGAAGGAAGATAATGTCTTAGTGGTCGGTGTCAAGCTGAATGGTTCAAATGTGATGGATAATGTGTCAGAGAAGGGATTGAATGAGAGTAGCATAGTAGTGGAGAACAAGAATAATTCTGGGAGTTCGAAGGCACACATGGCAAAAGATGGAGAAGAAAGAGAAGGTAGAAATGAGTTTAGGAGAAATTGGAATAATGGTGGGAATGCAGGAAGGAACTTTAGGCGTTCTGGGTTTGGTGGTCGGAAATCAGGTTATGTCAGAGTGAGGTCTGTAGCAAATGTTAATGGCTCTATGAATCCTGCTATCTCTGGAAGTAAGGCTGAAGTACATGATTTTAAGGGTAATGAAGAGGAAAATCATCCAGAAAATGTGACGGAGACTGAGGTATCAGAAGTCGGTGCAAAACTAGATAATTTGGAGGTGATGGATAATGTTCGAGAGGCAGAATTGGACGAGAATAGCATGGTGCTGGAGCATAAGAATAAGGCTGAAAGTTCAGATGTGGACAAGGCAAAACATGGTAAAAAGAGGGAAGAAAGAGATAATGAGTTTAGGAGAAATTATGAACATAGAGGTGGAAATGTACGAAGAAATTTTGGTCGCCCTGCTTTTTGTAGCCAGAGACCAGCTTTTAGCCACAGGAATTCTGCAAGCACTAGAAGATCTGGAGCCTTGCAAATGAAGCGGAGGGATGGCCCCATGGTCTGGGTCAAAAGGGAAGAAAAACCCGGTGGTGCTAATGATGCTGAAGCTGGCTCCAGCGGTAAACATCTCTTGCTACTATATTCTTTTGTGAATAATTGTGAAGTGTTACTTATATCATATATACTCCATTGCTTGCAATATATTGCTCATGTTGCATGTGCTGTTTCCATTTCCGGACTTTAAAATTGTGTGTTCGTGTGGATTAGGATACTTCATTATGAGTTTATATTCTGACGTGTGGATCACAACCCTTCATAATGAACCTACCTGTTAGCTGGAAATCTTTTCATAACATTAAACTTGGTGTTACCAATGAGGGTCAATCTCAATTTGGAATTGATTTCAGTATGCTTCCAATATTTAGTCTGGTCTTTTTCAGCATCTGTCTGGCTTGACCAAGCTGAAAGAACTGTAAGCTCTGATTACCACAGCTCTTATGCTGGTTGACTTTACTTGATTCAAGTATAGAACAAGTCAGGGTCCCTTGTGGTCCTGATTTAGATGAGTCACCCTGCAAATAAACTTGCTTTAGATATAATAACTATAGTGGATCGGAAAAGCTCTCTGGTGACTCAAAGTTACTTTTTAAGATTAAATAATGGCAGATAAGTAGCACATACATTTGTTAGGTAAATAAAGAAGTTTTAAAGGTTTTAGAATGGGGTTACTTGTAATATCAGTACATCACAAAGCACTCTAGTGTTACTCGAGACTTTTACACCATAATGAGACTACGAACGTGTCTAGTATTTCTGAGTTTTGAAATTGAACATTTTGGGTAAATTGCATCATATGGTTTATGGCTTTATGTCTACTGTGATTTCTTGTGAGTTCAAACGATGCTGTAAAATGTTAGAAGTATCGTCATGGCACTTTTATTTCCCCCTCAGTTCTTGTTTATATGCATATTTAGTTTAGTTTAGAGAAACATACTTCTAATTCGATCACCAGATTCATGAAAAGTATGTAATTTTATTTGTTACTCGTTTCAGGAACTCACTGAGTCAGGAGTAACCCAACCTCACACCAAATCGGTTCTGGATTATCATGTAGTAGTATGAGTATATGAAGATGAATGCTGATGCTGTCCTGATCGTGCAGTCTGTTTCAGGCGTTCTCCGAGGCAATTTCTTGGATGATGTAGGTTCTTTAGAAACAGAGAAACAGTTATCTTATGACTTGTGTATCTTACTGATTCAATATCTGTCTACAGAGATCAAATGGATTGAGAAGAGGGTTTTTTACTTTTTATGAACGAACATCTCAGATCAATATAGTTCTTGATATCTGATTGAGCATCAAAATTGTTGAAATCGGTTTCTGGAACAGTTTTTTTTTTTTTACTTCTTTTAAGTTTTCGAGTTCTGAAATCTCAGTTCCTAGAACAACAGTACCATACCTACAAATGGTGGAGATCCAAGAACTCTAGGGGGAAAAAAACTTGCTTTTCTGGGCAAACTAATTTTTACCTGTGTCGCTTCAGTAATAAGTTAAATGAACCAGAATCACGAAAAATAAGTTCAATGAACAATTTTCATATCCCTTAGCATCAAATGGCATTATTCAAAATTGTTGCATGCATTTAATACCATTAGAAACATTGTCTCTTACAATTATGTCCAGAATCAATCTATTTCCCTGAGTCCCTGTAACCTCTACTATTACATATTTTATCAATAATTGCATTTCAGTAACGGTACCAGGTACTTAATCTCCAGAGGATTGTTCACACAGTATTAAATTATTTAATGAGTTACATATCATTGCAAGATTATGTTGTGTTGGTCATATTACAAATAGGCCATTACAGTTTACAAGGAACTGCTGTTATCATCATTCTGTGAAAGTTCTTTAACCTGGGAAAATGGCTGAGAATGCAAATGCTGCCAATAATGCAACCGGAGGAGCTAAAAAACCTGACGAACCACATCCACATCCAGTGTTCGAGCAGCTACCCGGTGTCCAGTACTGCGTTAACAGTCCACCGCCTTGGTGTTAGTACTTTTAGCTATGATGGATCTTTTCTGCTTTCTTTCATATACATTTTAGAAAATGCAGAAGATCTGATTCTTTTCTCATCTCATTGGTGCAGTGGACTCTGTAGCTTTGGGTTTTCAGCATTATATTCTAGCTCTTGGTTTGATAGTCCTCATTCCAAGCATACTGGTTCCGGAAATGGGCGGAAGTGATGTGAGTTCGTAATCGTTTTTCTTTCGTTAATGAAGTACAAATTTCCATTTTTGTTTTTCATGATTGTCCTTTTTTCACATTTTCAGAGCGATAGGGCGAAGGTAATTCAGACATTACTATTTGTTTCGGGGATAAATACACTGTTACATTCTTTCTTCGGCACTAGGCTACCATCAGTTATAGGCGGATCCTATGCGTTCGTGGTTCCTGCAACTTCTATTATTCATGAAGGAAGATATAGAACGGTCCATCCACCTGATCTGGTGAAATTCAATTAACTATTCCATGCTCCTTAACTCGTGACCAGGTTTTATTTTTCGACAGAAATTTAATTCCAATGTTACTTCTTTAGAGATTTTTGCAAACAATGAGGGACATTCAAGGTGCTTTGATCATTTCGTCATGTTTCCTAATGATCCTCGGATTCATTGGTATCTGGAGAAACATAATGAGGTCAGTTGCTGTGAATATTTTGATGAGACAGTAACAAGAGATTTCGATGTTCATTTTGTTTTGTGGTTCATAGGCTATTTACCCCTCTCTCAATGGTTCCTCTAATTTCTCTCACTGGACTTGGATTATACCATCTTGGATTTCCTCTGGTAAGAATAATTGTGTATCATACAACACGACATTATTCATCGAACATAAACTACTTTGCTGCTGAATTTAGCAGACAGTGAGATTATTTATTTATGAATTCTCTTTTTGCCCCTTGTAGATAGCTAAATGTCTTGAAGTTGGGATACCCGAGCTATTTTTCATAATCACCATCTCACAAGTAAGTCACAGACATCTCAATCTTGGTGACTATGGTTGTATCTTTTATAAATGGGCGAGAGAAGACTTATATGAACCAAATAGAGACTCATACATAAACTCGCTGTCAGATTTTTTTAGCCGGAACTAATTGAAATCTTTCTGCAGTATCTTCCAATATGGACAAAGCAAAAGAAGCCGCTCTGTGATAGATACGCTTTGCTGTTCTCTTTTGGTATAGTTTGGATCTATGCGTCCCTTCTAACATGGAGTGGCGCTTTTAAGAAATCTGGAAGTGCTAGCTGCCGAACAGATGGCTGTGGTCTCATAAGTGCAGCTCCTTGGTATTGTTTTCTGCTTAACTTCCAACTATATATCCTGAATTGCTCAGGATGGCAATTTATTTCCAAACGCTCTTTCAATCACTGCACCTCTTAAGATTCCGTGCTTTCTTCACTTCCAGGATTTACGTACCAATTCCATTCCAATGGGGGCCTCCTACTTTTAGAGCCAAAGATGTATTTGCCGCGCTGGTTGCTTCATTCATTGCTGCAACTGAGGTCTTGTACGCAGCATGACTATACATTTCTTACCCCTGAGATGCTTGAATCCTGCATAACTTTTGGCATATTAAGTGTAATTTGATAAGTTAAACTTGCGAACAAGTGGCCTTTTATAAATTACAGTTTTCTCTTATAAGAGCAAAGGAACTAACAACTAGAAGCTGTTTGCATACTGCATATCAATATATCATGATTCATGCACAAGAAGCTAAGGAACAGAACCTCATCCTTTACTTGTTTTATTTTTGTTGGCAGTCGACTGGTTCGTTTATTGCAGCAGCCAGATATGGCAGTGCAACACCGGTTCCACCTTCTGTAATTAGTCGTGGTGTTGGCTGGCTGGTAAGACGAAAAGCAGGGACGGAGGCTGTAATCAAGATAACTCTCGTGTTTTATGCACAGTGAACTCTGAACTAACGAGTATGAAATGAATTTCAGGGGGTTGGCACATTGCTTAATGCGGTTTTTGGAGGAGTCACTGGCTCCACGGCAACAGTGTAAGGGGACTTGCACGAAAACACATCTTTTTCTTAAAATGAAGCTGCTTTAAAAAATCCAATACGTATAAATTTTTATTTACATCAAAGTACAGTGGAATAACCTCACCTGCACTTTTAGAACTGGTTCTTTGTTAAATACTACTAGACACTGATCGTTAGCCTAGTTTCCGTATATGATATCTTTTATGAGATAGATTATCTAAAAAGATTCTTGTGGCATATGCAGAGAAAATGCAGGTCTCTTAGCCCTGACAAAAGCAGGAAGTAGAAGAGTTGTTCAAATATCAGCTGTATTTATGATCGTCTTCTCCATTTTAGGTATGCTCGAACATTCACGACCTTTATTCTTGAGCATTGCTTAGAAAATACACAAACTGTGCCTACTTTCATGCACCAGGAAAATTTGGGGCGATTTTTGCTGCAATACCCACACCAATGATGGCAGCGTCGTACTGCATTTTCTTTGGTTATGTCTGTACGTACCTCTTTCGCAAATTTAAGTTTTTTGGTACATATCCGCAACTTGATCACCTGTTCTTAGAAATTTCCACCAAATGCAGCATCAGCTGGCCTTGGATTTCTCCAGTTCTGCAACCTGAACAGTTTCAGGACGAAGTTAGTACTCGGATTGTCATTCTTCATTGGACTTTCTCTACCACAACACTTCACACAGAACAATCCAAATCCAGGCGGGGTATGCGATAACCTAACCACATTTTAACTTTTTAAAAGAAAAAAAAAGCCTAAAAGGCAATACAGAATAAAAATCTCTCTTGTTGATGAAATGCAGTTCTATGAAGTAATATCTTCCCTCATGATGTCACACGCGACTGTGGCAACTATCGTCGCTCTTCTGCTCGACTGCACACTCCCTCAAGGAACGGATGGCACTCAAATTCGAAAAGACAACGGGTCGTATTGTTGGGATAAGTTCATGACATATAATAAAGATGATAGGAACGATGAGTTTTACAGATTACCAGGTCCACTTAACAGATGTTTCCCAGCTACCTGAGGTTGCCAAATTGTTGACTTTAATAATCTTTTTTCTTTCTTCTTCTTCTTCCATTCTCTGATGTGAAGAAGATGTTTCTGTTTTGTTGTCAATTGTCATTTACATGTAAATTATTAAGAGTCCCTTGACATTTTCCTAAGTCATATCAGACTGCAACTTGTTACATACTTGCAATTCATATGGCATTTTCCTTGTGTCATTTCAATCTGCATCTTGTTAGTACATTTCATCGACATTATCCATGCGATCAAAATGTCCTTTGAGGATACAAACACAGAGTTCTTTCAATCTCAAAATCTCTGAGAGATTCGCCCTAAAGCATATAGTACTATAATGAAGCAAGAACTCTACGAATTCGTTAGAAGATGTACAATAGAATCATTGAGGTAAATTTACTCAGCGTAATCTTTAAATTCAATCAAATGAGGATTTTGGCCTATAGCAGTACTACTACGACCGTACGACGTACTCAATTATTACAATATTGTCATCTTCACATCTTGTTGAAGGCTCGGATGAGATGATGGAGCAAGTTCCTTCTTCTAAAGACGAATTACATCCACTTGTAAATTAAAGTTTGTATATTGTGTTCGATAAGGTAGGTTGATATTAAGGACATTTATGAATGGAGAAAAGGAGAAAAATAAATGAAAATGTGACATAAATATTTGAAGCGAAAATGGGGGTTAGAGGCGGGCAAGGGGCCGGATGAGTTGTTGTGCTTAATTTATGTATGAAAATCCAAGGGGTCGTGCGCGTACATTTATACCTTTTCTGACTTGTCTAACTTATTATTATACTCCAAATTTTTATTTAAATTTTCTTTTAATGTTATTATTGTAATGAAGTACTGTAATAATTTAGTAGTGGAAGAACCAAATTTCAGTTTGGTAGATTGCAGCATTCAGACAGTAAAAGTGGATGTCAAGATTACAATAACAAAGGAAGGAAAGGAGATATCAGAGTCACACACAAAGTGGTCAGTTTACAAGGGAATGACGCTCAGACTACGAAAGCAAAGGACACTCAGGCTATGAAAGCAAAGGACACTCAGGCTA
>JAYMSL010003538.1:0-12318 GCA_036897195.1 Plantago coronopus | reverse complement strand
TTTGATATTGCCACGATGTGATAAACACTGTTGGTCATCGTTAACCTATCGCCCCTCGAGTTGTTTGAGTCATTAGCTTCTAATCTTTTGCTGCTCGATTTGGTTTTGTACCTTCTCAATCATTCAGTTCAGTTCAGTTAAAGGACGGAGAAGTGGCGAGAAAGGCGATCGCTCGACTTCAAATTTCAAAATATTACATGATTTATCATTTAAGTTTTGAAAATGTTGACATTTCATTCCGCCTAAATTTTCAAATTTACATGATTTTACGTAATCTTTTGAATATTGTGCATTTCGTCCACACAAATTAAAAAAAAAAAAACATAAATTTCGTCACCCCCGACTTCTATCCTGGCTCCGTCCCAAATTCATTTCTCGGATTTTCGGACAAATTGAACGTAACTTTACCTATAAAAAAATCTAAATTTTTTTTTTTTTTTGAAACGGCAAAAGAATATATTAATATTAACAATAATCGTTTAATTACAACTTAGAGTGCAAGAGATTCGCACCCCACAAAAACTGAGGGGTAAGAGAGCACAACGAAACCACTCCTGAGAAGAGAAATAACAACAGAGGATCACTCCAAAATACCCAAGACATAAACAATGCCACTGAAGCCTCAACCAAAACCAAAGAAACCAAAACCAAAAAATCTAAATAATAATATTTTTTTTTGAGATATACTATTACAATTACAATCGTTCGACAAATTTCTAATTAATGATTAATCAAATATTACACAAGCCTGAATACGAGGAAACAATCACTCATAGTGGGGATCGTACCCGTGAACTCTTGAATCCGGGATGTCTCAGCTTGCCACTTGACTACACCCGTCAGACAAATAATAAATGAATCATTTACTAGTATTCCCTACATCTCAGTTGAGAACTGTCGGACTATTTTCGTAACAATTATGTTTACACTTTCACAAAATTCAATATTTTCTCATTTAAACTAAGTTTTTATCCTCAATATGTCTACTTATGATAAAGTGGAAAGGTTAATAGATAATCTATAATTTTTTTTTTTTGAAGAGTCAAATCTATACTACTCCTATTCCTACACTAATTCGCTAAACCAATACCCCATTATATCACCACACCAATACTAACCTTATAACACCAAATAAATCTCCTTCACCAGGAATCGAACTCGGGACCTCTCACCAATACACCCTGCACCTTACCACTGCACCACCCTGGTTCTAATCTATAATGATTATGAACATGATTAAGATTTAATTAGTGTGATCTTTAGCCAAGCTACCGCGTCCGTAGACTCGAGAATTCAGCGGAGTGATGCCATTGTCTAGGGAATAAATAGTGGAGTAAAATATTGCACGGCGCAAAAAGAACTTTTTCAACTTAAGTGATCTCATCATTGGCCCCCAATCTTACATACTTTACAATAATTTGCACATTCTCTGCACTGCACCTTTCTCTTCTCTGTATTTCACCATTATCTATATGCTACTACACCTACGTGTCCACCGCCTGAATTAGGGGCGCCTTCTATGAACAATGAGCAACAAGAGTGATCTCCTTGCTAGCTAGGATCATAGTCGGAGTCATAAATTAGGTCTAAAAGGGGTCGAAAATAATATTCTACCAATTCAGGATGAGACACTGGACTTTCAAAAAGTTATGTGTAAAATCTGCAAATTTTCGAAATTTAGAGGTGGTCGTTCATGACCGCCCTGACTAGTATTGAGTACACTTCGTACGATTTCCTCTAATGACGAGTAAACCAGCTTAATCGAGATAACGGACTAATAAGTGGTGAGTGGTCAGGCAAGTTAGGTGACATTGGCCATTTTAACTCCAAATTAGGTAACGTGTTTCGCCCTGCCATTGGAAGATTTGTCATTGTCCCCCTATAGATTAGTCCACAGTACCTAAACTTTCACCTTCAATCCTCACTTTTGCACCTAGATTTACTATTCCACTTCGGTACATCTAATTAAACATAACCTTTCGCCTTCTCCATCCAATCATTAATTTTGTAACTGCGGTTGTCGATTGAAATCGGATAATATCATACATACGGGTTGTGCATTCAAATGTAATTTGTAACCCGGCACACATGTCCAAAGTATCGAGCCATTCGTGGGCACTGGTGAGGTTTGGCTAATTTGAGTCGACGTTCCATTTCATTAATTATGATATGCGCAAACATTTATGCCCTGTTTATTTCAACTCAAAATTTCTGGACTTAAGTGATATGAACTGAAATTATTTTAAATATAAATTTAAATTACAAAAACCCGGACTAAATGAACCTGATCAACAGTACTGAACCTCAGGTATTGTTTTTCTTTTTATACACTCATAACAAACATATATCTCCAATCTAAACTACTTTACGCCTCCGTCAGGCGGTCGGGATTTGAATCTCCGACCTCTCCTTCACTCTCCAACATTCTTATCACTCGTCCGCCCTTATAACTCTAAAAAAACTATAATAGACCTCGAACACAAGTCTTCAAAGTCGTGCTTATATAATGGACCGAAAAGCAAAAACCCACACCCCACAAAAGCACAATAAGTCGAGAGTTTCTTCCTCACAAAGCAGGTTTACAAAATCGTTGAACCTGTCACCATTAGTGAAAAATTAGACCACTAAATATTTAATTAAACTTATCCGTTGGGCAAATTAGCTCAAAAGGGAGGCACGGAATTGGTGAGCTTAAATTAACAAATGATAATTAGAAATGGCATGATTAGCAACTTGCTTAAGAAGAATCTTGTCTTGCTAATAACAACCAATCGAACTTTTCTTAGGTAGTCTCCATCCAACTACATATACATACATTATACCAGTTCATGGACATTAAGGATTATAATAGTGATTAAGGGTTCTTAATTTATACTTGCATGTATGTAGGTGTTACACCAAAATGGTAGTATTATGTTTCCTAGCTAATTGTCATTATTGGTAACAACAAATGCTGTTAGATATTTTATTACAACCCTGGCTAATAACAAGTGCCAATTCTGACTTTATTTTCTCAGAATTTTTTTTTTTTTTGAGATGAAAAAAAAAATAGTCAGAATTTAGTCATAACATATTTTCAAATCAATATTTACATTCACCAAATAAGCTACTCATTTAACTTTCAGATTTGTTCAGTTCAATTCAAGTTCATTCAGTTTAGGTCCGTTCAGTTTAGTTTGGTTCGAAATTTGCGTATTTGAAATTCATGTCAAGTCCAGTTCAATTTAGAGATTTTCAGGCAAATTAAACAGAGCCTAAGCATATTAAATGTTAGGATAATTCCCATTTGGCTGGTCTTGTATATTTATTACTCTGTCCATTTGGTCCTATATGTTTTTCAATGCCACATTTGATCAAGTAAGTTAACTAAAAGTGTAAGTTTTATACCCCGGTAACAAATCAAGTCAGTGAACTACGTTTAGAGATAATTCAGTCCTAATTCTATTCAACTCAAATTGGTACTAATTCACCACCTAATTCACGAACTAAAGTTTTTTCATGTATGAAAAGGTGACTTTGTTTGACTTTATAAGGTGAAAGATCATCAATTACTATTAGTCAACATATTTATCAGTTATGTAAGATTTATAAAGTGGTTTATTGGTATATGAGAAGACTTGCAAGTAGTAGTTAGGTCCGAAGTTCGAGCCGCGCCAAATCTAAATTCATGTGCCTATTGATATTTCTTGATAAGTTGTACTTCATCCGTTCCATATTAAACTTCTCATTTTACCAGTTTGGGTGTCCCATTCAAAGTTTCTCATTTCCATACTTTGCTGATTTAAAAAATAAAAATTAATCAGTCACATTATCGGATAATTTTGCCAGGGTTTCAAATTAAGACTGATATGGTGTTAAAAATCATTAGCCAGTCCAGTTGCTGTAATGTAAGTCCTCTGTTATTGATGTTGGTTGTTGCATCTTAAACAACACTAGAAACACACATTATAAAAAGCCAAAGCTGGGTCACTACAACTCAAACCACCACTCTTGGTAGGGCTCAATCACAATACCAGTTGGTGTGGTAGACTGGTAGTATACTATACCATTAGCCCCCCTCCCCTCTCTTTTAAGTTTCAAACAAACACAATAATTATCCACCTTGCACTTGCTTAATAGCCTGTAAAGCCCCCCTCAACCAACAACAAAACCACTCTTCCATTATCCAAACACCCCCATCCCACATATATAACCCTCCCATTCTTGCTCTATGCCTCACTAAAATGTCCATCTTCTTTGCAGAAAACAAGAACACTATGCTCAAGTCCACCATAAAAGCCCTGGAGGTGATACTTGTATCAGCAGGGCTAGTCACCACTGTGCTCATGCTCAAGGGGGCAGTGATACCCTACTCATGTGAGCTTGTTTTCTCAAGCTTGATGGGGTTTTGGACCTCTATCAGATGCATCTTGTCTTCTCCTCTCTACATTTGCATAGTCATCAACTTCATGGTTCTGCTTATTGCAGTCTCTTCCAACTTTCAGAACCAAGAAACCAGCAACAACCATGATAGTGACACTTTTGATGGTCACTATGTCCAGACTTTCAAGTCGCAACCGCCTCCGCCTGCTCCGCCACCGTTGAGGCCCCAAGAAGTACCCGTTTCGGCGTTGCCGCCACACCCGGAGGTCCCGGTTTCAGCCCTGCCACCGCTGCCTCAGTCCCGGGAACTCAGAAGTGTGGAAAAATCCAATCTTTCCTCACCAAGACCATTGGCCTCAAGATTGGATTCTGGTCTAGAATTCAAGAAGAAGACAGCAAAAGTACTCAATCACTCAGCATCATCAAGAGCATCATTCTCAAACTGGGATGCTGCTCTGGAATCAAAGAAACCAGCAAAAGTACTGAGTCCCTCATCACCATCAAGAGCATCATTCTCAGACTTCCTGGATTTTACTCAGGAGTCCAAGAAGCCAGCAAGAGTACTCAACCACTCATCATCATCAAGAGCATCATTCTCAAACTGGGATTTCAGCTTCACCCCAGAGATCAAGAAAACACCAGATTCCATCCAAGTAGACATGGCAAGTCAAGTGACTGATAGCCACTACTCAGATGACAAAGAGAATGAGGAAGATCAGGACACCATGGAGGCCACTTGGAAGCTGATAACAGGAGGAGGAGACAAGAAGCCAAAGAAGAAAGAACTGAGGAAAAGTGAGACATTCATGCTGCTGTCAAGGACTAACAATAATGTTCCAGTGCAGAAACTCCTAGAATCCACTGATGAACAAGTACTCCCTTCAGCAGCTAACTGGAAGGAGCTACGGAAGTCGGAGACGTTTAACGATACGGTGACCATAACACGCAACGGAGGGATGATCAGACGGGATCCTTCGATGAGTTTAGACGAATTTAACAAGCAGGTTGAGGCGTTCATCAAGAAGTTCAACACGGATATGAGGTTACAGAGGCAAGAGTCTGATCAGAGGTTCTTAGAGATGATCAATCAAGGACGACTCTAGTTCTACTAGTAGTTGATTATTATGTCAAATGCTACTTGTTTTTTATCTGTAGTTTTGCATAATGGAGAGAGAGTATGCATGGTCTGATGCTTTGGTTGATTGCTGTTATTTTTCACAAGTTATTAACTACTCTACTACAGTACTACTTAGCACTATTGTTCACAATTTCATATCTATCTTGATATATATATGATGTATAAGTATACTATTTATATCTTGTTTTTCTTGATTGTGTTCATTAGGGAAGCAGAAATTCGAATTTCGACTAATTCGTGTCACTGGTGTGCCATAGCTGTCAATCAACTCAATCCCGACTCATGTCCGGAGCACGAATGAGCCCACCTGTGGCTCCGCGCCTGGTAGATGTAGCAAAAGAACACAAGTACACCCCACAGAGCATTATCACATAATACAGGAAAGTGACATTTGAACGAGAAGGAATCGATTCTTCCATAAAACAAGGACGGAATCTGGTTTGATTAAATAATTAGCAGACTACTTTTGAATTTTGGTACAGGTATTTGACCGTCATCGGATATAAAATATGGCTGGCTGGGTTCGGTGTTGTTCTTTTTCTTCCTAGCATTTTTATATGCATAGATTGTTCTGTCATAAAGCAAGGTTGATAGTGAGAACAATGACTAACAATTGCAAATGTATGGACTTTTTGTATTAGAAAAAGCTATCTTGCTCAATGAAGAAATTCAAATATGGAAGCATAGCATATACGGAACAAGATTCGGGGCCTGAAGAAGTTGAACTAGAAGGCACGCACTGTGATTGTACGATAAGCAGATCGATGATGATTCAGCATCAGCGCATCACACTCGAACATACCTTCACGTACGAGCAAGTTACAAGTATTATGTTAGAGGGTTTATGGTAATACGTGATATACTTACTATTAGTTCAAACACCCGTGTTGTTATACGTAAATGTGTCAAGCGGTCCAACCGTAACATTTGGAACATATGAACGAAAATGTATGTACTATTGTGATTTGAAAATCGGTTTATATGTGAATGGAACCGGGCACGCGGTCGGATTAGTAATGGTTGAACCGAATATATGCATAGAAAACGGAAAAGGCCCATCTCAATCCCAATTCTCATTTCATCACGTTCGCGCCACTTCTCTTCTCCGGCGGCGCCATCATCCCCATCACTACTCCCCGCCTGCTCTCTCAGATCAATGCTTCGATCGATGGATGCAACAGGTACTCTACATCTCAATTGTAATTTTCTTTGATTTGTGCATTTCGAATTTCAGTTTAGATTCATAATTTCACTTGGATCTTAGTTGCTACTTGATCGGATACCGGAGCTGCATTTTGGATTTTCGACTCAGATTTAGAAATTTCAAATACTAAGTAGCTCAATTGCTTGATTTAGTTTTTATGAATTGCATATATTGAAATTATAGTAATATTGTAGTATTTCTAGTGCTCTTTTGCTTCAATACTTTTAATGGCCTTCTTGACTTCTTGTGTTTTTATTTTTTCTAGTGCTATTTGGCAAAAGTGTGGTTCAAGGATTGACTATTGAGCACACTTATTTGTATAATAGAGTCCATTTAGTTTGCTTGGGTGGTGTTGTATGTTGGAGGTAGCTATGTTTTTTACTTTTAGTTCCAAATATGATGTTTTTGAAGAGATATATGATGATCACAAGAGTGAAGTAGCACTAATAGATAGTGCAGAATACAAAGGTAAAATGGTGGATCACTCAATTGGGAGAACGCTAAAATAGACACATGTAGTTTCGTCTAAAGGGTTCTTGAGAAAAGGAAGATAGAACACACATGTCAAGATTCTTACTATTATCATATTATGGATTTCGATGTACAGTACATATAAATATGTAATCATCTCAGGAGAATGTCATAATCTCATTATGGTCTGAAAGTTTACCCTAAAGTTTTGGGGTTTAGCGTACGCAGTTCCACGTTTAAATGGGGTATCATATGTTATATGTAGTCACAAACTTAAATATGATTTAGCTTGACTAGTACTATTGACAGTCAACTTTTTGTTGTTGACATGGCAAATCTTACACACTCTTTTAGACTTTGACCATCTATATGAATGCACTACAAGTGGAAACCTAAATATAAGTCTCCTAAAATCAGTTTGAAATGGCAAGTGCAGTGAACATTCTAGCAACCAAATATGAAGAAAAACCAAAAGAGAGAGAATTGGAGAAGTAACAGGACTTGAGCTTTTACTACAGGGATGAAGTACACAAGCTGAAAAGAAACAACATTAAGAAGACCAAAAGAGATAATAAGTTAATAACATCATATATAGAGCCATTTTGAAGTCTAAATGAAATTTGGAACTCAAGTAGTAAATGAGAGAGTTTCATAAATTACATGAGCATGTCAAAATCGGTAAGTGTATTTTCTATTTTTAATGGACCAAAATGTTTTCACTTGACTAGGTCTCTTTGGTGATATGATATAAAAGTGTGAAAGACTCTTCCAAGGAACTTTTCCCAATTTTGATTCCCTCCACACGTTATCCTTTTGTTGATTATTGTACTACTTTTTACTAATATAACATGAGCTAGTAAGGAGGTTAACATCAAGTGATAAAACAGGAACTCGATGCAGATCATGAACATGAAATACCATGCTATATTGTTGTCAAAATTCGTTCTTGTTTCGTTTGTTCTGTGGAGTGATGCTTATATTGAATTTCCATCTTGTTCAGCAGCTCCAGATGAAGTCATCATAATGTGTAAAGACCAGGAGAGAGAAGCGCTTCTCACTCTTAAGCAAGGACTTACAAACGCATCCGTTGATGCTGGCCTCAATTTCTCATCATGGAGAGTCGCAGAAGACAACATGGAATGCTGCAATTGGTTTGGCGTCGAGTGCAGCAACACAACCGGCCATGTAACTGGCCTCCATCTGCAGTGGTTAAGAGGTGAGATTAGCCCCGCCCTGCTTGAGTTGCATCATTTACGTACACTGGACCTTATTTACAATGATTTCGGGCGGAATAAGATTCCTGAATTTATTGGTTCCCTAGAGAAACTAGAGTACCTGAGTCTCCCCTTAAATAATTTTTCTGGTGATGTGCCCTATCAGCTGGGAAATCTAACCAACTTGAAGGAACTGTATCTTTCGATGAACTATCTAACATCTAAGGACCTCACTTGGCTTTCCAATCTCTCCCTTTTGTCCATACTCGATTTGTCCTATAACCGGATTGCAGGAACGTTTCCGTTGCTGACTAATCTCACTTTGTTATCTTGGCTAGATTTGTCCTGGAATCAATTTGAAGGTCCAGTTTCATATATTTCTAGTCTCTCTATGTTATCTTCATTAAGCTATTTATCTCTCCGAAGAAACAAACTAACAGGTGAGTTTCCATCAAGCATTGCCAAACTTACAAACCTTGAGCATTTAGATGTTTCTTACAACTCTCTTCAAGGCACAGTCTCTGAAGTTCATTTCTCTCAACTCCATAACTTAACATATCTCGATTTATCTTTCAGTTCTCTAGCTTTGAACTTCACTTCCGACTGGATTCCCCCCTTTCAATTGGATTATATAAGACTAAGAAGTTGCGACATGGGTTCTCGTCTCCCATCATGGCTCCAGACGCAACGCAATGTTAGTCTTCTTGATGTCTCTTCGGCAGGTATATCAGGGGAAGTCCCTGATTGGTTGTGGCGTCAAGCTTTCTCTTTAAACCTCTCCTACAATGATATTAGTGGCTCAATCCCTGATTTATCTATCCATTCTCCAGTTGAAATAGATATTAGCTCTAATAGTTTCTCAGGCCCTATCCCATTCTTTCATCCTGAATCTACCCGGATACTGCTATCCAGAAATATGCTTAGTGGATCAATTGGATCACTATGCAGGAGACACTATGGTCAGTTGAAGTTACTTGACCTATCGAATAATGAGTTCTCCGGAGAGCTTCCCAATTGCTGGCAAAACCTGTCCAAATTACTAATTCTCAATTTGGCTAACAATGATTTCTCTGGTCATCTTCCACATAGTCTAGGCGACCTACTTCAACTTGCAGCTCTGCATTTCCGCAACAACAAGTTGTCAGGTGAGTTGCCTTCGGCTTTGAAGAACTGTACAAATCTCCAACTGATTGATGGTAGAGGAAATGGGCTAATGGGAGTTGTTCCAGCATGGGTGGGAAGTTTGATATGGATCCAATTTCTCAGCTTACGGAGTAATAATTTCCATGGTAGAATTCCTTTACAAATTTGTCATCTCTCGCTACTTAAAGTTTTGGATCTATCTGAGAACAATATGTCGGGCAGAATTCCTGGATGCTTTAAAAATTTCAGTTCTTTGGTGCTGAACGAACCAGCTAAAACTATTCCAGCTCCTCCAATGAATGTCGGGTTTTATAGAGGATTTCACCTTCTACATGGTTCTTATACTTACGAGCCAGTTCCTGATGGCTCATATATTAATGAGGCCATTGTTCAATGGAAAAGGCAGGAATCCACTTATAAGAGAACACTAAAACTTCTCAGACTCATTGATCTTTCCAGCAACAACTTCGTAGGCAACATTCCTAAAGAGTTCTCCCTATTGCGTGGATTAGTTTCTCTAAATCTATCACAGAATTATTTGACAGGGGATATAAGTCCAGATATCAATCAGATGAAGATGTTAGAAAGCCTTGATCTGTCTCAAAACATGCTGTCAGGTGCGATTCCAATTGGTCTTGCAGAATTACATTTATTATCTGTCTTGGACTTGTCAAGCAACAATTTGTCTGGTAAAATCCCAAAAGGAACTCAGTTGCAAAGCTTCAGTGCATCTGCATATGTTGGGAACAAGGAACTATGTGGTCCACCTCTACCAAATTGCCCTGGAGTCAACGATGACCGTACTACTCGAGTAAATCAGGTGGATAATGATGATGGACAGAAAGATGAGGGGCTCGATTTAATCGAATCTCTGTCCGAGGATTATTTCATTCCGGTTGTATTGGGTTTCATTGCTGCTTTCTGGGGTCTTGTTGGTCCTTTGTTGTTCAAGAGATCATGGAACTATGTGTTTTTGAGTAAACTGGAGGATTGGATATACGTCAGGGTAACTCTTTGCACCGCAAGGCTTATCAGGTATACTTATTATCATTTGTTTCAACAATGTACAGACTTCTTAAATTCAAGTAGCATATATTTGCTGACTGAATCTTCTTTTGCGTTTTCCTGGAAATATAAATGCAGGTATGCAAGAACAGGATATACTGGATATCATACTTGAAGAATATTTGGGGTGACACGATCCTACAAATGTGTGATCTCATCTTCCACATACTCCCTCATCCCTCAGTCCCACCACTCTTTGTTGTAAGTTAAAAGACCTATATTGAATTGAATATAAACATAAATGTTTTAACTTTTTAACTTATAGATAGGATGTGTCTAACGATAGACGGTCTAACACAATACTTAGTTTTTTCAAGGAGCATGGTATATGTTGTATCAAACACAACGTTTCTGTTTAGAGATTATGATGTTCGTCATAATTTGTTGTTGGTCGGGAGAGGTTTTTATTACATGACACTTCACCATTTTTAATGAAAATCACCAGTGTTATTAAGTGAACCTATGTTAGTAATTTTAGCGTTTATCTCCAATGCTTCTTTGGAGAAGTATTTACGGGTCCCTTGAAAATTGAAATAGTGTCGATAGGTCTTCGTTGGCGTATTGGAGAGGGGTCCCTTGAAATAGTGTCGAAAGGGCTTACCATCTAGCTCGTAGGTTGTAGTGGCGCTCTGCTGGTAGTGCTAGTTCGTCAACCAGCAGTGCTCCTCGTGCATTGGATTGGTGTTTCATTTAGAAGTTACAGCTGCTTAATAAGTTGAAAGTTTTTGCCTGGAGAATTTTACGTAATTCCCTGCTGATAATTTGCTGCGTCGTCACATGTTGATTGATCCTCTGTGTTGTGTTTGCAAAGAAGATTGTGAAACTCCTTTACATGTGTTCCGAGATTGTCTTTTTGTAAGACTTGTATGGGCTGTTTCGGGCTTACCTAGCTTACATAATCACTTACAGCACTCTGATTTATGTGCTTGGTTATTATCTTTGAAACAGGCTCTTAGTACAGAAGAGATCGCCCTGGTTGTTGGCATTTGGTGGGCGTCATGGATTAACCGCAACAACGTAGTCCATGGTGCAAATGGAATGGAAGCGACTTTGCTGCAGCGAAACTCCAGTTCCATATCCCTCAACCACTGGAGAGCCACCAGACGTGGAAACAGCCAAGAGGAGCTGCCATAAAGTTGAACTTTGATGCATTCGTGTCGACACAGTTGAACAGTTGTGGGATTGGCATTGTTGCTCGCGACAGCAGCAGGAAATACTATACACTTTTGCTGATTTGTAAAAATAACATTTTTGGAGATGCAAACATGTTACATTTGGAGATGTAAGCCTGTAACATAAATTCATACAGGAGAACCATTATGGATCCGAGCCAATTGTTCTGGTCTGGTTGTAACATTTCGTCAAATAGGCCGGATAATGATCAGTTTTTTTTTGTTTGGACAAGGATAATGTTCAGTCAAAGACTCAAAAACTGTCGTAATTCGTAACAATAACCAATCAATAATCGGATTCGAGCCAGTTCGAAAGTATATGAAAAATCACTATACAGTTTTGACTCGCTTACAAAGAATGAAAAAACACCAACCAATAACCGAGGAGAGAGCTGCCTTTGCATATACTCCCTCCGTTCCATTAAAAACTTTCTAAAAAGACTTTTTTCGCGAACTTTGACCGCGAATTGCTCTAAAATTATACGACAAAAAATATAGTAAAATTATGTTACAAAAGTGTGCATAATTATTTTCATAATATAATTTTAC
>JAYMSL010003537.1:0-12318 GCA_036897195.1 Plantago coronopus | reverse complement strand
CCACCCTTTTCTCCCTCGATGTTTTTTTTTTTTTGTAAAGTTATTTTTTTTTTAACCCCCCCGCTTCCCCCCCCCCCCCCCCCGATAAGCCGCCCCCCCGCCCCGGGGGGGTAAAAAAAAAAAAACCCCCCGCCGGGTTAAATATTTTAGCCACCCCGCCGTAGGCGGGTCGGTTAGGAATTTAGTAAATATCCGCCTGTACCCGCCCGCGGGCTACGGCACCATTAGTAGTAGTCCAGATTCAATGTCTATATAAATTGCGAAGAATTTACTTTGAGGAGGTTTGAGATGAATTCACGAGTAACATTCAAACTTAGAAACATGTAGTCATTCAAATTGGTGAAAAGTTATTCTATAAATTTTGTTTAACTAAGTACCCAATCTATTACAAACTTGCATTTTCTATGCATGTGTATTATCAAACATGACGTTTTCAGTAAAGTATACTCCCTCCGTCCGCTCAAACGAGCCCCATTTGGACTCCGGCACAGTATTTAAGGAGGAGTTGGTCTTGGTGTAGACCACTCTAATTGAAAGACCACAAAAAGACCAATTCAATTTCTATTAAATTAGCTCTCAATAATAGCTGAAACCGGACGCGCGGTTCAATGTCCGGTTCGACCGTAAACTTGGTTTCATATAAGTATCTCTTTTTCCTCTCCAAAACCTAATCCCAAAACACTTTCTCTCTCTTATCAGATCTCTCCCGTCTTCTCCATTATTCCAGCTCGAACATCGCCAGTTTCCTACAGTTTCCTTTTCATCTTCTTCTTTTTCTAGCCATCTTATCGTGAATCCTACCGTTTTCCTATCCCTGTTTTGCGAAGTGAGGTGTGGGCATGGCGGGCTCTGACGGATCTGAATGGGATTTCTTTGCCAGAGTGAGGTTTATGGATTAACTCAGTCTGCTAGATCTGCTATTCAGGAGTGAGGTTTTGGATTGGGAAACTCTTGTCGTCAAGTAGAACGACCCCGTTGGGGGGAGATTGAAATGCAGAGGCCTTGAGGGAGGCTGTAATCGCCGAGAATTTGCGGAGAGGGAGTTTGGTGAGCGGTGCTGGGGTAGGGATTGGTGGAGAAGATTATAAGTGCGGTCAGGTTGAGGATGGATATCTGTAGAGGGGTTTGGTTGAACAGAAGACTGAATTGAGTTAGAGATTGGAGAAGGAGCAGGAAGAAGAAACCTTTACTTGATTACATTTACAAACTTGGTGTCCTTTTTGGGATCTTCTTGCGTTTGCATTGCTATGTGTTATGTGTTACCTCTGGGCTCAGTTGGAGATTGTTTACAGTTATTAGTTTAATGTCTTTGCAATGAAAGCATATGATAAGATTGAAGTAAATAAAAAGAATCATTTTATGGATTTGCAGACACTAAATGTCTTTGGCAATAGTAGTAATATAAAATGATTCTTTTAGTTGGAATTGCATCCTTATAATTACCATCCCACTAAAAGAATCATTTTATGGATTTCTTGTTTTGGTCTGTGACGGTGTCATCTGATAAGCCAGGATAAGAAATGACTCATGACAGAGACAATATCACTCACTAGTTGGAACAGATTAATAAAGAATGAACTTGGCAAGTTACACTTCCGTTTGAACCTGGTCATAGACAAGGCGTCCCTGTACCATAAACCCTAATACATGAAAATCATAGACTCCTAAAAAAGAAAACTTAGACAATTATTCAAAAACTTAAAGAGAAATGGTGAACCATAAAAATAAATTGCAAATCAGATATATAAAAACCAATTTTCAGATTCAACGAACTTAATTAGGGCTTAGTGTTTAACCCTAAGCCCTAATTAAGCAGTTCTCATTAGTTATTCAGATACAAAACCTTTACCTAAATACATGAAAACCTTATGGTCCTAAAGAAGAAACCTTGGGAAATTATTCTAAAATCTAAGGGGAAATGGTGAACCATAAAAACAAATCGTGAATCATATTAAAACCACTCTTCGAATTCGACGGACTTACTTGACCCCATTCTTAACCTTAAGCCTTAATTAAGTGGTTTTCATCAGTAATACGAATACAAAACCTTACCTGAATACATGAAAACTTTGGAGTCCTAAAGAAGAAACCTTGAACAATTATTCTAAAACATTTGGGAAAATGGTGAACCCCAAAAAAAAATCGTCAATCAGATAAAAACCACTTTTCAGATTCGACGGACTTAATTAGGGCTTAGGGTTAAGCATGGGGCCAAGCCCTAATTAAGTAGTTCTCATCAGTAATTCAGATAGAAAACTTTTACCTGAATACATGAAAACCTTAGGGTCATGAATAAGAAACCTTGGGAATTTATTCTAAAATCTAAGGGGAAATGGTGAACCCTAAAAACAAATCGTCAATCAGATAAAGACCACTCTTCGGATTCGACGGACTTAATTAGGGTTTAGGGTTAAGCATGGAGCCAAGGGCGTTAGCCCTTGGCCCCCTTTCTTAACCCTAAGCCCTAATTAAGTAGTTCTCATTAGTATTACGGATACAAAACCTTTACCTGATTAAATAAAAACCTTGGGGTCCTGAAGAACAAACCTTGAGTAATTATTCTAAAACCTAAGTGGAAATGGTGAACACTAAAAACAAATCATCAATAAGATAAAAACCAATATTCGGATTCGACGGACTTAATTAGGGTTTATAAAACCTAACTAAAACCTTACCCCTTATAAAAAATTAGAGAATTCATATTAAAACCTTAACAAATTATAAATTATTAACAACTTTGTTAAAAATAATACAAATATTTCCTAATTAACACGTTTAAATCCTTACCCCATCCTAACTAAAACATTACCCCTAATAAAAAATTAAAGAATTCATATTAAAACCTTAACAAATTATAAATTATTAACAACTTTGTTAAAAACAATACAAATATTTCCTAATTAAAATGAAAAACAAATCGATTGACTGTAAAATATTTTGGAGTTGACTCGTCGATGTCTTCGATTTTTGTCCTCTTTCACTTTTCATTCTCAGAGTATCTTTTGGCCCTTGACTTCTAGTCACCTGGAAAAAAAAACGTAACATTAAGCAACTAAATATATACCAAACCTTAAGCGACAAAACACAAAACCTTATACCACAAAACACAAAACCTAAGGGAAAATGGTGAACCCTAAAAACAAATCGTTAATCAAATAAAAACCACTTTTCGGATTCAAACGCCCCTTGTGTTCATGCTTAACCCTAAGCCCTAATTAAGCGGTTATCATCAGTAACCTTTACCTTAATACATGAAAACCTTGGGGTCATAAACAAGAAACCTTAGGACAATCATTCTAAAACCTAAGGGGAAATGGTGAACCCTAAAAACAAAATCGTCAATCAGATAAAAACCACTCTTCGGATTCAAACGCCCCTTGTCCCCCATGATTAACCCTAAGCCATAATTAAGCGGTTATCATCAGTAACCTTTACCTTAACACATGAAAACCTTAGGGTCATAAAGAAGAAACCTTATGAAAATTATTCTAAAACCTAAGGGGAAATGGTGAACCCTAAAAACAAATCGTGAAACAGAGTAAAGACCACTTCTCGGATTCGACGACCTTAATTAGGGTTTAGGGTTAAGTACCGCCCCTTGTCCCCATGCTTAACCCTAAACCCTAATTAAGCGGTTCTCATCACTAATACAGATACAAAACATTTACCTCAATACATTAAAACCTTAGGTTCTACTGAATAAAACCTTTGGACAATTATTCTAAAACCTAAAGGAATATGGTGAACCCTACTAAAAACAAATCGTACATAGATAAAAACCACTCGGATTCGACAGACTTAATTAGGGTTAATTAAGCGGTTATCATCCGTAAGACCGATACAAAACCTATACCCTAATATATGAAAACCTTAGCCAACAATACACAAAATCTTAATATAACTGAAACAGAAGACTTAACCAACATATGAACAAAGCATACTAAGTGTTCTATCACAAAACCTTAACCACCAGAACATAAAACCTCATCCCGCAAAACACAAAACCTTAGGTAACAAAATACAAATCCTTAGTCCATAAATACCCATTAAACCTAATTTTCTTAAATTGTGTATAAACTAAGCAACATGTGCTCCATCAACAAAACCTTAACCACCAGAACACAAAACATTACCCCCAGAAAACACAAAACCTTTGCCCATAAAACACAAAACCTTAGGTAACAAAATACAAAACCTTGGCCCATAAAAAATACAACTATAAACTTAGCAACCTGTGCTCCATCACAAAACCTTAACCACCAGACAATAAAACCTTATCCAAAAAAACACAAAACCTTACGAACACTAAACTAAAATATTTAACAAAAACAAGGTACCAAGACAGAACCTAAATCAATTAAAACATAAACATGTTTGTCCAATAACATCAACTATGCCAAACATAAAACCTTAACCCACAAAATACAAATCCTTACACACAGAATATACAAAACCTTAGGTTACTCTAGGTTACAAAACAGGTAACAAAATACAAAACCTTACCCCATAATTTTCTTAACTGACATATAACTAAGCAACTTGTGCTCCATCAAAAAACCTTAACCATTAAAACAAAAAACCTTATCCAAAAAACACAAAACCTTAGCAACATCTAACTAAAATCTTAAAAAAAAAAAAAAAAAAGTAATCTAAGTTTGAGCTCGTGGTGGTGGTTTGAGCTGCGTGGTGGTGGTTGTGACCGGAATCCGTGATCTAGAAATGAAGAAGAAGAACCTGCTAGAGAGAGAGAATAGGGTAGAGAAATGAAGAAGAAGAAGAAGAAGAAGAAGAAGAAATGATTTCTTGGAGGAAAATGGTGATATGACCCGAATTCAAGTTGGCGGGTCGACCCGGGTCCGCGAAAATTGCAATTAAATTAAATGTGGTCTTTTTTTTGTCTTTCCAATTAGGTGGTCTAAACCAAGAAAGTGTCATTTTATAAAACTATCACAAGACAAGATTTCCAGTACGATGTTACACTATCTTGTCACGTATTCGATTTCAGTACGGAACATTATATAGAGTTCACATTATACTCATTCCGTTTTTTAATAAGCTTAGAATTTTTTTCGCGAACTTGGACCATGAATTGCTCTAAATTATTTATACGACAAACAAATATAGAAAAGTTATGTTACAAAAGTGTGCATTATTATTTTCATAATATAATTTTACTATATTTTTTTTTCGTATAATTTTATATTAATTCGCGATCAAAGTTCGAGGAAAAAATCTACCTAGAAAGCTTTTTAAAAAACGGAGTAAATACTATTTTTCTATGGGTGGTGTTAAATCGAAAACAACTCTTGCAATATTCAGATCAACCGTATTTAATAACAACTTAATTT
This sequence comes from Plantago coronopus, assembly GCA_036897195.1. Lineage (NCBI taxonomy): Eukaryota > Viridiplantae > Streptophyta > Magnoliopsida > Lamiales > Plantaginaceae > Plantago > Plantago coronopus. The sequence continues at coordinate 6,970 of JAYMSL010003537.1, read as the reverse complement.
AACATTTGGCCTTTAGTTTGGTTTTCTTATTAATATGAGCTTATGTTGGAGACCTGATTTTAGCATATGTGTCACCTGATACAAAACCGGTCATTTATATTTTATTGGGTTCCCTATTTTATTAGGACCTATACATTAATTGACATCAACTCCAGTCATATATACTACTAAAAACATGAAAATAGGTAACATACAATAAGTCACACTATGAGTGTTTGTTACCTTTTAAAATTTTAGTTAACATATATGAAGAATAGGTTACAAACTTGTCTTACCCAAAATGATCACGGTCCACATTCATATTAAAGTGTTAAAATAACAGTATGTAACACAATTTTCTTACCCAATTTTAGGGCGCATAACTTTTAACTACCTTTCCGCAAGAATTTGAATATATATTAAGTGTGTAAATACTACAAAGTAAAAGGGGCGAACCCCAATATATCATACATATGATTCTAATTTACTCTATGGGCAATGAAGTCACTAGGCTCTGCACAAAGTCGCATGCTCACCCTATCCTCATCCAATTCTATGAATATGCACTACTCATGCGCCAAGGTCCAGCATTGTACATTAGCATATACCTTCCTGAAGAACCGATTTCGTGCCACCTTTGGCAGGGCCAATACTCAAGTTGTCCCGCATATTCTGGGTAGCAATTTTCGTAACTGTCAGCACATTCCAAGCCACTCAATTAAATGCTTGTTGATTCCTCATATGCCAGATCATATACACTGTCAAGCACAAGGCAGCGACCCTCCGTTGATAAATCACAGTCACTCGTCCACCCGCAAGGTCGAAAAGGTTGATCCACTCATCCAAACTGTCAACTTGTTGCCAAAATCCAACAAACTTCATGAGTGACTGCACCCCTGGTCTGGTTGCCACACACGAACATAAAATATGATCATGCGATTCTGGCATATTTCCACATAGATCGCATTGCTCAGAGTCCAACAGTTTGAACTTAAACAATTTATCCTTTGTCGGGAGCCGTTTCTGAACAAGCATCCAACAGATAAACGACATCCGATACGGAACTACCCGATTCCACACTAGTGCTCTCCAGGCAATCTTGGGGTGGTCATGCACATTGATCTTATAAAGCTCCTGAACGATCTCCACACCCGATTTCCCATCAAAGCACGTCTCAAATTGAGCGACCTTGCCTTTGATTTCATCCCGGATTCGCAGCAGCATCTTCCACCACGGCGAATCTGTTACTAGAGGCACAACATCCCAAATCGAATTTTGGTTGAGCTTATACTGTTGCACCAACATCTCCCAAATAGTATCCTGCTCTTGCGGTTTAGAGAATGCCACAACAGCATCACCCAAAACTACACTGTTCCAGCCTAGCACTTCCTTGATTTGCAGGCCCCTGCAGCTATAATCCTGACACACATTCTGTCATGCGATACGTCCGTCATGCGATACGCGCTTTCTTACTGTTGTCCTGCCCAGACCAAAGGTAGCTGCAACAGACTCCCTCAATCATCTTTATCACACTAATGTGAAACGTAAAAACATATCCCCAAAAGTTGTATGTACCTTTTAACTACCTTTTAATGGCTCTAACTATATAATAAACCCCAATATATAGACAATAGTACATTCTAGACCAAAAAGTGGATTTTTGTTGACTTTTCAATTTTTCAATTTTTCTACCAAATAAGCCTTAACTTTGTACTTAGCATTTTTGCTAATTCTAATAATTCAATTTTTAGCGGTCTACTTTAATTTTTTTTTTTTTTGAGATATACGGTTACAATTACAATCATTCGACAAATTTCTAATCAATGTTTAATCAAATATTCTACAAGCCTCAATACACAGGAAATAATCACACATTTCGCATTTCGGAGATATAATGACCCATGACGGGAACGAACTCGTGACCTCTTGGATCCGGGGTGTCTCAGCTTGCCACTCGGCTACAAACGCTTTGACCCTGTCTACTTTAATAACCATAATATTTATTTATTTATTTTTTATTTTATTTTTTTTAACGGCAAAATATTTTTTTTATATTAATTCAAAGAGCATAAGAGATGGAACCTAAACCCTTCCTACTGCTGCCCCAAATCCCTAATCCCTATCTCCTCCCTTTTCCCCATCGCAAAAATCCGTCTTCAATCCCATGTTCCTCACCGCGCCGACCAACCCCAGTCCTCCAGGTTATATTTTCTCCGTTCCTCCCTAGCGCAGCCATGGTGACCTAGGTTATTTTATCGTCGTGTTAGGCAGCTTCTCGCTGCCGACATTTTTTTTGGTTATAATGGCAATTCCTCTCTCTTCTCCTCCTATCGGTTCTCCACCGCCTCTGATTGCTCATCTTTCTCCACTACTGGCGACTAAGACTTTTGCCCATAAGGTGGGTATTTCGGTTGTGGGTGTTATTGGAGCGTCTGGTACATCCGTTGGTGTTAAACCTGTCTCTAATTTGTTGTTTGGGTCTGTGGATGTTGCTCGCAAGGTTGGGGAACCTAAACCTCAGTCAACATACAATGGTATACCGGCGATTTCGTTCTCGGAGATGAAAGTCGGTACACTAGTTATGCCTTTTGCAAAAACGATGGTGGGTATGTTTTCCTATGGAATTCCGAAGATCTATGAAGTTACCAAGATGCTGAAAAACTTGAACTTGAAAGCTCCTTTCACTGTAAGTTCTATGGATGAAAGGCATGTAGCTATTCGCTTGTCATTAGAAGAAGATTATGAATTGTTTTGGTTGCTTGAGAATCCTACTGTAGGGGCTGCGCCTATGAGATTTTTTAAATGGAGCCCTTTATTTTCTCTGGTAGCTGAATCCCCTATAGTTCCCATTTGGGTTTCATTAGAAAAATTGCTGATGTTTTTATTTGACAATGAAGCCTTATTTGAAATTGGCAAACTGTTGGGTAAACCGATAAAAGTTGATAGTTATACTGCTAATAGAAGCAAACTTTCTCAGGCAACTTTGTGTGTGGAAATGGATGTGTCAAAGAATCTACCCGAACATTTATGGATTAATGTAATGGGGAAGGGTATTGCAGTGAAGGTTAATTATGCTAAGGTGCCATTTTACTGTAAAAGTTGTTTAAAATTGGGTCATTTGGAAAGTAAATGTTTGGCGAAAGAGGTTCCAGTAGACAACAATGTTAATGATCTTCCTGCTCCTAATCATATAGATAGGCCTTACTTTGATATGGGTGATATGGGTCAAGAGTATAGAGTTGATGCTAATGGTAGAGGTAATGGTAGGGGAGGATTTAGAGGTAGGGGATCCTTCATTGGTGGTGGTAGGGGTTATATCCCTATTGTTCCTTCTGGTAATGATTCCGAATTTGAAACAGAAGTTATCCAGTCTCAAGTTGAGTTGCCTGTGCAAATTCAGTCTCCTCCTGTACAGTTTCAACCAGTTCTTGAGGAGGAGGAGGTTCATCCTGTTCTCTCTAAGCCTATCACAAATTCGGGTGAACTTTTTGAAGTACAAATTCAGGTAGGAGTGGTTGATTTAAATATGATTAATCGTTTGGAGGATGTGGATAATCGTCTGGATAGAAGAGAGGATGTGGAGAATGAGGACAATTTGGATACTCAACAAATGATAGTAAGGGTTGAGGAATCACCTGAGACTGATCAGATTGAGGAGGTACAGCGAGAGGCAGATAGAATCAGCACAGTTGCCATTGATTCTTTGGAAGTTGTTTTAAATGATAAACCGGGAAGGGGTTTCGAGCAGTTGTCTGTAGCTACAATAAATGAGGAGTTGGAGCATTTTGAGCATGCCGAGGTGCAGGTTATTGAGTCCCTGTCGACTGCACCAAAACCAGTTGGTAGATCTACCAAAAACTCGAGTAAAACTCCATATGCTGCATCTATGCATGTTCTTAAATGTGTTGAAAGAAAATATGGTGAGAAAAAATCCAAAGATCCCAAATGAAGATTGAGCAACACACTAGACTATCACTGAAACTTTTGATGTTCCATAACTCTTATAAGCCACCATGAGTGACTTTCTTTTACCGCGTTGTATTTTGCGGTTTTTATTTCAGTATCAACTGTATGGCATTTTCAGTAAGCGAACAAGGTAGAGATACCTGATGGTTGTAAGCATGCATTTCAATTAATATAAGGAGCATGTCTCCACATTAAAAAAAAAAAAAAAAAAAAAATTCTTGAAACCCCAGATATAAATTTTCTATTAAAAACTTTAATCCTCTATATAGTATCTATCTAATTCTTAAATGTTTTTTTTTTTTGAAGAGATTCTTAAATGTTATATAATGAAAATATATTGATTTTCAACCTATTATAACCACTACCACTATCACAATAGTGAATCACCACAATCACACCAACTCACAACCAGAGTGATGCACGTTGTGCATATATAGTGGATTTGAAGAATTTTGTTACATATATATGATTTAGTTCGATAATTTAGGATCTCTTCTCCAAATACTAAAATAGTCCTATATACTGAGTTTGGCCCGAACATCAAATCACGAGTATATTAGCGACTACCACAATAGGGCGTGTCTAATTATAGACGATCTAATACAGACTATATAACTTTCGAATCAGAAAATTTTCATTTATTGTTACCTTTTACTGATTTTCCAGTAAGTTAGGTTTTCGATATTTTTAACTTAGTTAAACAAAAATATTCTAGATTTGTTCAGGAAAAAAAACATTAGAAGAAAATGCTATACACGTTCTTTTAAAAAAAATTTCAAAACGACCAATTTAAAATATCAGTTATCTACTATAAACTATTTTATCATAACTATCAATTTTTTTACAATAATTTTAAACTATCAATTAATTATGCTGTAAATTAAATAGTTGATATAAACACATGTGTTTTGATTTAGAACGCAGCTAGATTTGATATGCGGGCTAGGGTTTTCAGATATTTTCACAAATAATTCATCCAGACGCATAAACAATTTTGCAGCAAACATCTTACAAATTGATCAGTTCACATACAAATAGTAATTTTATTTGAATTTCCTGTGTTGAAGCAAAAATAAAAATTACATTGAGGGGAAGTAACATGAGTTTGGTTTTGGCAGAGCTCAGCTTGGACAAGCTTACCAGACCGTTGGAGTACTGTTTGAATATTTCTGGACTGTCAATGAGACGGAGGAGCAGCAGGAAGATGATTGGGAAGAAGCTCCTGACGAGGTTAATTATTTATGAGTTTTAGGTTGTGGATTATTTATTCCTTAATTATTGGATCTTCTTCTGGCATGGAGGAAGATCACTATAGGGAATCACCGAATCAGACCGACTTATTAACAATAGTCATGAATAAATGAAGTAATGGCTTAATCTGGTTACTTACAGATTGTTGCTGCAGAAGGCGAACAAGTTGATCGTTATAATAATGAGGTTAGTGATTTTATTTTTCTCCTAGCTAGTTGCATGTTTATGAATTTTTGAAGGAAAAAAAATGGATATCACAGACTAACAATAGTCCTGAATTATTGTTACTGGCAGATGTATAATTGCTGCAGCAGCAAATTGCAAGAAAGTTTGCTCTTGATGATCATGAGATTAGGATATTTTTGTACTCCTTTCATAGCTAGCTAGCTGCATATATAGTATTTGGTTTCATGATTATGAATTTTGGGGAAAAATATGGTTATCACATACGAGAGACTAACAATAGAATTAATGTTACTGACAGATTATCGCTGCAGCAAACGGAGAGAAATTTGCTCCTGACGAGGTTAGGTTTTTTCTCCTCCCTACCTACCTGCATAGTAATTGGTTTCTTGATGATGAATTTTTGGGGGAAAAAAGTATTATCGCACGAGAGACTAAAGAGCAAATTATGTTACTGACAGATTAAGGTTGCAGCAGCATTTGATGATGTCATCCAAGAAAAGAAGGAAATTTATCCTCCCTATAATATTCTTCCTCTGGATTCTTTAGGTGCATCATCACGGCCTCCCATAATGCAACTCGAAGAGGTGAATTTCTATCCAATTGAGCGCTACTTGGTTATTAAAAATACATATTGAGTTGAAATATTAAAAAATTGCACTATATGATCATCATGTCAGGTGAAAGCGGCTGTCGCTGCCTTACAGAACACTCGTGGCCTAGCATGGCCTGCCGAATTTGAGCAACATAAATTGGAGTTGGACTTGTTCGATTGGCTAAGATCCATATTTGGATTCCAGGCATGTAGTAAATAAGATAGCTCATTTCTTAGATAGGATATTTATTTTACTGAAAACTATCTATTTTATTGCTCTGCAGAGAGATAATGTTAAAAACCAAAGGGAACACTTGGTAATGCTGCTTGCAAATATTCATATCAGGCTTATCCCGATGCCAGATCCACTGAACAAAGTATGTTCTCCGAATTTCTGAGTGCCCCAACTTATCATCTCTGTATGTTTCTAATCTAATAGTAAGTCATACTCTCAAAAATGCCTGGATTTTTAGTATCATGAGCAGCCTTCACGTACAACCCATGGTCCTTAATTTGAAGTTCATTTGTTTGATGATCATATATAATGACATCCTTGTCCATTTTGTATTATGGATCCAATTTTTTGCTCAAGTACGTAAAGTCACATCTTTATTTTTTCTTAGCTCGACGATAGGGCCGTAAATGAACTCATGAATAAGATTTTCAAGAACTACAAGAGTTGGTGTAAATACCTGGGCAAGAAACACAACTTAAGGTGAGTGGTTCGTTTGTGGAGTGTATTTTTCAGCAGTTTTTTTTTTCTTTCTCTCCATGTCATTTCACAGTGCAATTGTGCAGAGCTTGTAGGATCCCTCAGGGACAGCAGGAAATGCAACAGAGAAAGATACTTTGCATGGGACTTTATCTTCTTGTTTGGGGAGAAGCATCTAATGTTCGCTTCATGCCTGAGTGCCTATGCTACATTTTCCACAATGTAGGTGATGTGTTCTTCATTATACAATTGTAAATCTATAACCTATGAAATGAGCTGAGGGG
>JAYMSL010003536.1:0-12318 GCA_036897195.1 Plantago coronopus | reverse complement strand
TAAGGAGAGTAGTAGTTTATTGGTATATAGTACAAGTGGGGTATAGTGGAGTAATTAATGAAAAGTAAAGTAGTATAAGTGGGGTTGAATTGTTGTAGTATATTGATATATAGTACAAGTGGGGTAGAATTGTTTGATTTAAAATGAATAAAAAGTTTCCATTTTTTGAAATGGGGCTGGGTTGAGCGGACGCCCATAATGACAAAATGGGGCTGGTTTGAGCGGACGGAGGGAGTATATGAATTTGTGAAAGTGATGTTTTTTCAGTGATGCATGTAAAGCTTTGGTTAGTGATCTTGTAGAGAATCTCCAGTACTAAAGCTTATACTTGAGTTTAATTCAAATTTAACTATGACATTATTCACCAGATTTCTATACAATTATTACACAAAATATATTCATCTTTCAAAAATTAATAATGATATTACAATGCAATGATTTCACATATATGATTCTGAGTCAAATAATGCTAGTAAATATATGTGATTTGTAGTATTTGCTACAATCTCCTTCCTGGATTCAATTCAGTAAGTGAACTACTTTGATCAAGTTTTCCAAAAAAGGTGTGTGTATTGGTAGAATTTTTCCATCTCATCCCATCGAGTGTTAAGTTTCTTTAAAAAAAAGGGTAAAAATTTATATAATAATAATGAGAGAAACCTCAGAGAGAAAACACACAAAGAAGATTGCACGTAATGGGATTCTGGAGAGATACTTCCCACTATTTGTCAAAACCTGTAAGCGCAACGAATTAGTCGAGATTTAAGTTCAAATCTGAATTGATGGTCCATGTCCAACAAGATGGTTAGAGGATAACCAACTGACATCGGAAAATAAGTAAAACAAGCTCGTGAGATCGTGACTCAATTGATGGTCCATGTCCAACAAGACTGGACGAGACAAAACCAACTACGTTGGAAAATAAGCAGAAAAAGCTCATGACATCCTCCTTTGCCTAGCTCCCTAGCTCAGAAAAGAACACAAGTCTCCTCCTTGGCCAAGCACTCAAGAAATCCGGCTTTGTTCCTTTGCTACTAGTTCACTAGGAAGGAGCCCATCTCTAGCTCATCAAGGAGTTCAGCTCACCACCAAAGAGCACAGCTCTCGAACTTAGTCCTTCACGTACCAAGGGCTTGCCCACAAAACGTCACTTTGAGGCCTAGGCATAATAAGTCAAATAGAAAAAGACTATCGCATAATTTCAAACACTTGTTCATCAATCATCAGTTCATCAAAACCTCCTATTCACCAGCCATACACCAAAGTCCAAAGGCTTAATTGACCTGTGGTACGCTATGTGGGGTGAAATTAGGCTCAAAACACTGCTTTTCCAAGCCACATTGTGTAAGTCTGTCATCAATAGTTTCAGATACATTTTTTTTTCCATATTTTACCTCTGCCCCATACCAAATATAGACCATACTAGTCCTAACCCGTGGCAACATGAATTTTATTTCATTCATATATGAACGAAGATTTGTATATATCAAAAATACAACAAAAGAATATTAGTTGAAACAAATTAGCATTGCGTAGACCAGTGTTGAATGTAGTTTACATAGTAAGAATTATAAACATCAAGAAGATCATCGTGCGAGATATCTAAATAAGATAAAAGAACTAAGCAAAACCCGAAGGAATAACTTAAGGTTGCAGCCGCGGACCTCGTCAAAACCCATTCATAGATAAACCCTGTGGAAAAAAACTATGTCAGGGATAAAGAGTGCCTCTGCGTTAATGCTGCGTGAAACAATACAGATGCCGTGCTATGGCATTCTTGGAAACCTGAAAAAAATAAAAATAAAATAAAAGTGGTTAGTAAATTTGTAAACACATAAACACAAAAAAGAAAAACCGTAAAAGGAAACTAATTACTAATTTATTGTATCACGTTACCTCAAAGATTAGTGAGGACTTCCTTGTACACGACGTTGATTGTTGAGTCCGTGGGTTGTCATTTTAAACTATGCCTCAAAGATTAGTGAGGACTTCCTTCCCACGACATAATTTTGTTTATCTATAATATAAACTAAAATTTTAAAACAATAAATCAGATTTATAAAGATAATTATATAGTTGAGTACATCGTAAAAAAAAAATTAAAACGCCGAATAAATTGATGAATTTTGTACAGTTTATTCCATTCCGCTTAATTCATGAATTTTGTACAGTTTATTCCATTCCGCTTAATTCATGAATTTTCGAATAAATTGAACAGATAGTTTCAATCTTCGAACAAACCAAATTCTATGATGGGAACAAACTACAGAGTCCTGCCAATACGCCGAAAAGTTTTACTCCACTTGTTTGGACAAGAAAACAAGAATTTTGGAAATCAAAACGGTTCGGAAATTATGAAAGGGATGAACCAAGTACTTCAAACTTCAAATCACCAAATCAAGTGAGCAAGTCCAATATGATCTACGCTTACTTGCACTCTCATTATCTTGTGGGCCCACTTCCAATTGTTAATTTATCATTGACTTCAACGATTTCGAGAAAATAATTTTTTATTAAATATTATAAAATTCTCTCATCATATAATAAAACTGATATGTGAATATGTGAATCCATACATATAATCTAATTCTACAAATATAAAGTAGCAAAATAAGGCTAGAACATTGTAAGTTGTAAGTTGTAACTAATTACAAGGCGGTTTATACCAAAAACTCCCATCTAAAGGGTTTCACAAGCTCAAACAAAGAAGAATCCAATTTGTAGTTTGGTGTCATCAACACCAGGCCCTAGATTTAAATAAATATCATCTATCGAGCAAGTTAGTTTGTTTTGTTATGTTCAGTTCAGTTTTATTCATATTCGTATAGTACAATTCAATTTATTTATAATACAAAAATTCTTGTGAAAAACGTAATTTAGATAAAAATGTGAAAAATAAGGTTTATCAGTATTAAAATGTAATGCGTCAACACTAACGTTAATGTATTAATGTACTGACTTTCACACATTTCACAAGATTTACTCTAAATATCGATAAATATTCTAACTTACAACAAGTATGAATCTAAACGGTCTGATACAAAACTTACGAATATAATATAACGGTATCACCCCATTCAACTCTTGTTATTCACCTGTCCTTGTAGTGCGGTAGCCACACTAATCAGTCTTCCACATCTTGGGGCTCATCTTCAAGATTGCCTATTTACCTTATACCAATCTTACCAACAAACTCACAAAAATACAACTCTTCCCAAAAGTCATGCTTATTCTTTCATTCACGTCAATTCAAGTCCCACATTATGTGCACCACTAAAAGGACCTCCAAAGAGAACGAACGGATCTAACGAAGTGTTTGGAACTCGGTTAGTGAGCTGGGTCAAGCTCCTAACTCAATTTAACCGAAAATGTATGTATGACACTGGGTCAAAGTTATGACATTTACACTATTTTTACATAATCAAAACTCCGGTTCCTATTTCTGGGTTAAGAAATCTTTTCTTTTTGAGATATTACTATTACAATTATAATCGTTCGACACATTTCCAATCAATGATTAATCAAATATTCAACAAGTCTCAATACAGAGGAAATAATCACCCATTTCAGGGATATAATCACTCATGGTGGGGATCAAACCCGTGACCTCTTGGATCCGGGGTGTCTCAGCTTGCCACTCGGCTACAAACACTTTGATTTTGGATTAAGAAAGATAACTCTAAAATATAATCGAGTACCAATGAATCTCTAAGTATTTAATATCTACCCACATAAATTCTATTGAAAAAATCCACTTCCAAGTTCCAACTTAACAAACGAACGCTGATAATGTCAGAACAAAATTTACTGTAAGTTTTATTACAATTTACCTTTTATAGAATTATGATCACTTTTTATTTTTTATAAATACGAATATTGATCTAACATTAGTAATTTTTTCGGATCTAACTCGAAAACGGGATCTTTTTTGAAACGTTCAAACTTCGAAGATTCAATGTACAAATACTGCACGCCTGCTTTACTCATTACTGATTCGCGAACTGTACGGTCCCCTCCCTATCCTTTCTTCACTTCGAGGTCAACAATTCAATTAAATTAAAACCCATTAAAAAATAAATAAAACAATAATAAATTGTTTAAATTCTCAAAAAAACACCTTAAATTATTTAATAATCATTTTTATATATTCTAGAAATTCCACTCTATATATATACAGTTATAGCATGTTACATACAGACAGTACTCCATTGCAAAAGCTAAAAAAACTGCAAAACCGAATTTGATCGATCGGAGTAGAATCTGTGATGGATCGATCGCCGAGCATCACGAAGAAGACGGACGGGGATGAGGACGAGAAGAGTATGTCGGTAGAGAGGATCTTCGAGAGCAAGGTGGTTCCGCCATGGCAGAAGCAGCTCACATTCAGAGCGTTCTTCGTGGCCTTCATTTTGGGGATTCTGTTCACTTTCATTGTCATGAAGCTCAATCTCACTAGTGGAATCATTCCGTCGCTCAATGTTTCGGCTGGATTGCTAGGATTCTTCTTCGTGAAGACGTGGACCAAGTTTATGGAGAAGGCTGGGCTTCTCAGGCAGCCGTTTACTAGGCAGGAGAATACTGTTATTCAGACGTGTGTCGTTGCTACTTCCGGCATTGCTTTCAGCGGTTAGTACGTTTTCCGGTTTCGTTTTGGTTTTCATTGTTGTTTTTACTGTTTGATTGGAAAAGGTATTTTCATAATGATTGGTGAAATTGTTGATGTGTGAGAGATAATTTGAGAAGAGTATAGCACAGTTTGAATGCGTTTCTAGCTAAAATCCTAGAATTATGTGAATATCTGTGAAATTTTGATCTATAGATTGGTGGAAATGAAGATTAAACTGTTGTGATTCAGTAATTTACTGGTTTTGGGATGATTTCGTGCTTGATGATATGGTAAAAAACTTGAATGAATGGCAAATAGATTGGTAATTATGGCAGTAAACGCCAATAGATTGGGAATTTTGCCTTCACTGTTTACTCAATCTGCTCATCAGCTGCACGTTAGGACAAATGGCCATGTTTTTGTAGTTATCCATCATAATCTAATCAGATTCTTATTTGATAAGCAACCATTATATTATCATGCAAGTGTCAGCAATTTGTGCAAATTGAACTTTTCATCACCGGCTTTGCTAGATGATGTTACTCACACTACCTTTCTAAACGCAAGCTAAGTGGTTATTGCTAGTGGTTATTATGTTCTATCGGTGATCAGTCCCACATGATTATTTTTCTATTTTCCAAGATTAAAGTCTAAACAACCCACTCATAGTCAATTATGATAGGCCAAAGAGTCATCATCACCAAAATTGGAGCCATATGATGTGTCTTACGTTTCACACTCTTATATTGGACTTATAGCTAATAAATTAGTTGATTGCTGTCAAGGTTCTCAAAGTCAATTGGTGAGGACGTCGAATCATGTGGGCTGAACTTGATTATAATGAGAATTTGATCATCAAAATTGTCACAAAACACAGAAATAGATGAATCTTGAAAATGGAATCCCTTAGATCTTGACTGTGACATTGCTTTCATGTGATGTGTGTGATTCTGGTGTTATTTAATTCAGCTCAAGTTGTCCACGATATATTTGTGAGTGCATGATATCTGGAGGATATTGTGGGCAATGATACAGTAGCATTCTTGACATGATATTTAATTTCCCTTAATAGGAAAGCAAAACCATCTCTCCAAAAGAGATGTTATGATCATCATAAGATACAGATAATGACATCCATTAAGAATTGAAGTTGGTTGCCCATCAAGTATCTTTCCTTTTATATTCAGGAAAATTATAATGGAATCTCAGGCATCCATAAAGTTGACTAATCTAGTTTTTCTATACTGGTCTATAAATTAATCCTCAAGCAAGTTGAGAACTATCAGTATCAACTAGTATATCTGAATAATTTATTTAAAAAAACTTTCATCAAAGGGCCGTTGATACTAGTATCAGCTAGTTCCTTTGTTATGTACTCAATTGCATTTTGACATATAAATGAATAGAAAGGACAGATATTTGTGGGCAGTCAGAAGTCCTGCAGCTTGTGAAAATATTTGTTATGTTTGTCGTTTTAGGCTAAAACCAAGGGTATTGGATGCAAAGTAATTTTTTATGCCATGAATTTCCATGTTTACTGCTTCTCGCTGAGCCTGCATCCTCCATCTTTAGCATGGTCCATATCCTTTTTGTACTGGTAATGGACTAATGGTAATTAAAATCCTGGCTTCCCCTTTGCCCATTTGCCCATTTGCTTTTTCTTGTTTTCATATATAATTATTTCTAAAGATAGTTTGGATTTAACATGCAAAGCCAGCAACAAAATCTAGTCAGAAACAATGCTACATGCCTCTGTGATGGACTTCACGGAAATGCATACCATATATCATTATGAGAAGGGTTTTAATATTAATGGCTGCTGGAGCAGGTCCTAATTACCATGTAGTAGTAGTAGTATGGAACAACACAATAACATGGGAGAACTTTGATGTTCATTGTTAAAGGACTATATACTTATCTGTGACTCTTTCCCGTCATATGCACTATCTGTCACCAGTCATCAATGCTGCTATGAGAATCTGATATCCATTAATTTTCAGGAGGGTTCGGCAGTTTCCTGTTTGGAATGAGTGACGTGGTTGCTCGACAATCTACTGAAGCTAATGATCCACAAAATATCAAGAATCCTTCTTTGTCATGGATGATTGCATTCCTGTTTGTTGTTAGCTTTTTGGGTCTCTTTTCCGTGGTGCCCCTGCGGAAGGTACTTTTTTTTTTTGCTCAAAGTTGCTCTGTTCATATCAAATAAAGGGTGGGCAGTCCTTGTAAAAATATGGTAATGGCTTTGCATAAGCATAACATATGTAACCAAATTCGGCCTATGTAACTGCTCTTAAATTCTAAAATGATTGTTATAATTCGAGACGAAACTCTTAGAAGAAAAGGTATTGATATGATCTTCTAAGCTAGATTTTTGAGATGAAAAACTTGAGGAACAGATATATAGATAGATCGGAGTCACGGTGTTATCTTCCTGAATTTTTGCTGCTTTATTGAGGTTCTGGATTTATATGCCTTTTACATGGTGTCAGATAATGATCATCGACTTTAAACTAACTTATCCAAGTGGCACTGCAACTGCTCATCTGATCAATAGCTTTCACACTCCTCAGGGAGCCAAACTAGCAAAGTGAGCCATTCAACATTGTTAATTGGCCTGTTTTTAAACAACTTTTTCAGTTTGGATCTCATTATCTATCTTCTCTCTGATTTACTCTAGGAAACAAGTAAGAACCTTGGGGAGGTTCTTCTCTTTCAGCTTCCTTTGGGGTTTTTTCCAATGGTTTTTCACAGGAGGTGAAGACTGTGGATTCATAAATTTTCCTACTTTTGGTCTTGAGGCCTACCAGAACAAGTGAGTGACTGATGATTTGAACATTTTAAACGTGTTTGCGTGTTGTGATGATATTCTCATATATCATCTGCTCACTGAAGCTTGCATGTTAACAGGCACTATCCACCATGGATCCACGCCATTCTGTTTAGCTAACTTCTTTTTCGTGTTGATTTTAAAAACCAGGTTTTTCTTCGATTTCTCAGCCACATATGTAGGCATTGGCATGATATGTCCTTATATCATAAACATATCATTGCTTGTTGGAGGTATCCTTTCATGGGGTGTAATGTGGCCCCTCATAGAGCAGAAGAAGGGCGACTGGTACTCGGCAGGATTAAAATCCAGCAGCCTTCATGGCTTGCAAGGATATAGGGTACAATTCTGAATGTTGTAAAACTCCTGTGACTCTACAGAATCTGTTTAAGTTTTATTGTATATATAATATATTTAACCTTGCAGGTATTCATAGCAATAGCCATGATCCTTGGTGATGGACTTTATAACTTCTGCAAAGTCCTTGGCCGTACTATATTAGGATTGTATCAACAATATCGTGACAAAGACACAGGCATGGTGCTCCCAGTCAATTCCGCAACTCCTGCTCCCCCTGCATTATCTTATGATGATCAAATCCGGACGCAACTTTTTCTGAAAGATCAAATCCCTACTTGGTTTGCCATAGCCGGCTATTGTATCATTGCGGTAATCTCGACCGTGAGTCTTCCACACATCTTCCCCCCACTGAGATGGTATTTCATTTTGGTCATTTACATATTTGCTCCAACACTTGCTTTCTGCAATGCATATGGGTGTGGGCTCACCGACTGGTCACTTGCATCTACTTATGGAAAGCTAGCTATCTTTGTTATTGGTGCTTGGGCTGGAGCCGCTCATGGTGGTGTTCTTGCCGGATTAGCTGCCTGTGGTGTGATGATGAATATTGTTGCCACTGCATCTGACCTGACGCAGGATTTCAAGACAGGTTACATGACACTGGCATCTCCCAGATCCATGTTTGTGAGCCAGATCATTGGAACAGCCATGGGTTGTATCATTTCACCTTGTGTGTTTTGGCTATTCCTCAAGGCCTTTCCCGACTTGGGTACACCGGATTCACAATATGCAGCACCATTTGCTGCTGTCTATCGTAACATGGCTATTTTGGGGGTCGAAGGATTTTCAGCATTGCCCAAGAACTGCCTTACCCTATGCTGTGTATTCTTCGCTGGTGCCATTGTTATTAATGGTATTCGGGATGCTGTTGGACCGAAATGGGCCAAGTACATTCCTCTTCCCATGGCAATGGCAATTCCGTTCTATCTTGGATCTTACTTTGCCATTGACATGTGCCTAGGGAGCTTAATATTGTTCATTATGGAGAAGACCGACAAGGCTAGAGCTGATGCTTTTGCACCTGCTATAGCATCTGGGCTGATCTGTGGAGATGGGATTTGGACCTTGCCTAGTTCAATACTAGCTTTGGCAGGTGTAAAGGCACCAATCTGCATGAAGTTTCTTTCAAGAAGATCGAACATCAGAGTCGATGCCTTTTTAAATCCATCTTAAGATTCTTCAGATCCTTCCAGGTTTATCAAGCAAATTCTATTCTCTGCCTTTCCTCTGTAATAGGTATCTGCTTCTATTCAGTATTCACAAGTATTGCATATCAGAGTTTCATGTAGGCATAACCGTTTCTGTAAATGTTAGTTCTTGGCTAGTAATTGTGTCTCTGATATTGTATTTTACGCGAAACTTTGATGTGGTGATATCTAATTCGTGCAGTTTCGTATCAAATTTGTCCTGGTTAGTTTCCTGCCCTGTACTTTATTTTAATGTATTCTTCTGCTGAACATCCAAATGAAAATGACAGTGACAGACATTGTTTTCTGCAACTAAACGTCTAAACCTAAACCGTTCCTGAACACGACTGGCTTCTTAAGCCTCAATCAACTCTCTGATAGGTTTTCTGTTTACATTCTCTGAAGGAATTTGTGTGAACTCCGACAATATCGCCATTAACTCCTCCCCAGTAATGGTTTCTTTCTCTATCAGCACCTCGACTAACTTATCAATAGCCTCCCTGTTGTTTCTTATGTGGTTCTTCGCAATCTCATATGCATTGTCAACTATCTGCCTCACAGAGTTGTCAATGTCTTCAGCAAGTTTCTCCGACATTTGGTTCCGTGCTAACATCCTCAATACTATGTCACTGCTCTGTGATGTTTGATCAATCAATGCCCATGGTCCGATCTCCGACATTCCGTAGGTTATCACCATCTGAAGAGCAAAATGAAAATAAAACCATTTATCATTCACATTACACTACAATTTTTAACTAGCTAACTTTCTGCATATCTATACCTGTCTGGCTAGTTGAGTTATTTGTTGCAGGTCTCCTGCTGCACCAGTAGTGATTTCAGGTTCTCCGAATATCACTTCCTCCGCTGCTCGTCCTCCGAGACCTCCCACCAGCCTGGCAAACAGCTGCTTCTTAGAGACTAGTGTTGGATCTTCGCCTGGTAAGAACCATGTTAGTCCACGAGCTTGACCCCGAGGTATCAAACTGACCTTCTGTACTGGATCATGACCCGGAGTCAGTGCCCTGACATTAGAAACCAAACCAACCTAGTCAGCTCCAATTATATAGACCAGGTGATAGCATGATTCATAACATCGTAGTATTTCCGAGATACTAAGGACTTACGCGCAGATTGCATGTCCAACTTCATGATAAGCCACCAAGGTCTTGCTCTTTCCATCTGTCATCTGAGTTCCTTCCATTCCTGCTATGATCCGGTCTATTGAGTCATCAATCTCCTTCACTGTTATTCTATTTTTACCACGTCTCCCAGCAAGAATCGCAGCTTCATTCATTAGATTCGCTAAATCTGCTCCACTAAATCCCGGTGTTCTCATTGCAATAACACTGAGATCAACATCTTTGTCCAACAACTTATTCTTACTGTGAACCTTTAGTACTTCTTCCCTTCCTCTAACATCTGGTAGGCCTACTGAAACCTGCTTCACACATAACAATTGTTATGAATCTTTCGATATAGCGTTACTATATCAACCAAATTGTCCTATACGACATTTTGATTCGTCTGAAAATCTTTAAACTATTTCATCTATTTAGAGTGGTAAAGTTATCACTAACCTGTCTATCAAACCGTCCTGGTCTAAGCAGCGCAGCATCAAGAATTTCAGGCCGATTAGTGGCTGCAATGACAATCACTCCAGTGTTTTCAGTGAAACCATCCATTTCTGTTAGCAATTGGTTCAGTGTTTGTTCCCTCTCATCGTTTCCTCCTCCAATCCCCGTTCCCCTCTGCCTTCCAACGGCATCTATCTCATCGATGAAAACCAAACAAGGCGAATTCGCTTTAGCTTTGTTGAACAAGTCCCTCACTCTTGAAGCTCCTACTCCTACGAACATTTCAATGAACTCTGATCCTGATAGCGAAAAGAACGGAACTTCAGCTTCTCCAGCTATAGCCTTAGCCAGCAACGTCTTCCCAGTTCCTGGAGGACCAGCTAGAAGCACTCCCTTTGGTATTCGTGCTCCTACTGCCGCAAATTTCTCTGGGGTCTTTAGAAACTCAACGATTTCTTGAAAATCTTGCTTAGCTTCATCGACTCCAGCTACATCGTCGAATGTTATTCCTGTGTTTGGCTCCATCTGGAACTTAGCTTTACTCCTGCACGATAGGTAGTATCAAGAAGGACCCTATCAAGAATTTGAAGAGCCTAGTGGATTTGGGAATAGAATCTTTTGAAGTTTTGATCATAAGCACACTTTTTTTCGAGGTTTTACTATCGAAAATCAAGAAAACTCGAATCGGGTAACATACATACCTTCCTAGTCCAAATGGCAGGTTAGGTCCTCCAGGATTGCCAGAGGAAGAACTTCTCAGAAACAGAGAACCCAACAGAATCAACGGGAACGCCAAGTTGCCCAACAGATCAAGAATTATTGCTGTCACATCCGGTTCTATCGGATGTGCTGCGAAATCGACACCCTTCTCTTTGAATTTCCTCACTAGTTCTGGAGGCAATCCAGGTAGCTGTATCTTGACTCTTTGCATTTTACTCAGCACAGGATTATACACCTCAGCAACTGCTACTGTCCCATTCTGAAATAGGTCCACTTTCCTCACATCACCTTGATCCAAGTACTCCAAGAATCTAGAATATGACATCCTGCTAGACGTAGCTTCTGCGGGGCTTTCAGGCTCGGCTTTTGCAGGCTGTGGTACAGCCGCGCCTAGTAGGGTAAGCCCGGTCGTGTTCATTAGCTTTCTTCTGGTAAATTTGGTTTCTTGAGGTAAACTGTGACATGGGTTGGTTTTAGGAAGGTGATCAAAGTTGTGGGAGTTGCAGATTGGGAGATTCGGAGATGATAACGATACAGCAGGTGACATTTTTCGCAACTTTTCGAAAGTCTGGATGAAATGTGTAGTTATGTTAGAACTTAGAAGCTTTGAGGCTGTTTTGTGTTGCTGTTGTGGAAGTGTTTTCTGGAGGGAATGTGATGAATAGGGCTGGTTTAAATAGGAGATGAGTGAGATGTTTCTAGTGGCTTTTGGATATTTGGATTTTTATGCAGTGATTGTTTGATGATTTTGGTGTTCAAGAAGAGTCTAGAGTGATGATGATGATTTGTCATATTATCCAACAGTTTTAGAACCACACACTTGGGAATAGGCAGAGTCCCAATTTCAAATGTGTTTGATATTCATATACTCGTGTCGGTATGAGTTAGGTCAACATTTCAGATGATATGTTAGTCCTACAAACGATGTTATACTTAGGGCTATTAACGAGCCGAGCCGAGCCGATCATTTGGTTAATGGATCAACTGATCGCTAAAAAATTGTGCTTGCTCGTGATCGGCTCGTGATCGACGAGCTGCTCA
>JAYMSL010003535.1:0-12321 GCA_036897195.1 Plantago coronopus | reverse complement strand
TTTCAGTTTCATTTGTTTCTGATAGACGTTCTTGAATTTGTTTAGCTCATGTTTTAGTAACCAATATCTCTCAGGATAGTCAACGTACTTTAAGCATTTCAAGTGACATTACTGTTGTGACTTAATACTTCTGCTCATTTTGAGAATGAAAGTTCCAGTTTTGATTAGAATATTTTTTTTCTAACAAGTTTATTTAGGCGGACAAGTACGAGGGTAATTTAAACGGCTTAATATCCAGTCCGGCATTACACATGTTCCAAGTTACAATTGTGACATAAGTATGAATTGTTCAAGTTTGATTGAATGTAACACGAAAGGTAGTTTGGTCGAACCGAACATGAAACATTTCTTCCGCTTACCAAACATTTTGAGGAAGCATGCTTACTTCAAACTGAAAAAGATGGAGCAATATGTAATTTGAAATTGGTTTAACATCTGAGTTATTCATACTAAGTTTCAAATATAAGGTTAGAAACGTAATTTTAACATATACTAACTTATTTCAAAAACATTATTTCCAATCTGACTAACTATAGAATCATATGAGTGAAGTCGTTAGATAAAATTACATTACCAAGAGCTTCCTTTTTCTAAACGAAAAAAATATTATTAAAAAACTTTATAAAAGAGAAAAAAGTACATAAGTTGAATAATGCACAAGGCTCGCACTCAAATCTAGATCAATAATATATTCGCAAAATATATCTATAATAACATTTCAAGTTCCTGACCATCAACAACCTCAATTCAATCCAAAACAAATAAGTTTATCTTACTAAGGAAAACAAGAGTTAAAATGACCCCAACACCTCGTACCAGTAAGCTCCACAAAATCGAAGAGAACCTGGAACTCTTCTACGCCCCGGACCAGGAACACCGGAAAACTCACCCACTGCCAATTCATGAGTTAATAAAAAGTATAAACTCAATGCAATATCTACCCCTTACATCCTATACGTTTAGGAATATGAGTAAAAATAACAGCAAGAATAACTTGAAATTAAACTATATAAAGGAAGTATATTGCAAAACAACGTTTTTTATAAAAACAGACAAGCATTATTCATATAATTTAAATTATCAGTTATCTCATTACAAAGTTTAGTACTTTAATGGTGTATCGTATGCAGCGGCGAAGCCAGGACGAAAATTCACGGGGGTCCAAACTTAACTGTTATTTTCTAATATAAATATATTTAAATGAGGAAAAAAAACAAAAGAATAATATATATATATATATATATATATACACATTAAAATATAAGGTTTTTTTTCCTCTTCTTGAATGTTATTACTGAAAATTATAAACTTACAGGTGCATGGCGCAAGTATATTGTTGGGGCAGAGTTAGAAATTAGGTTATGGAACGGGAAAACTTCATTGCAATAAGAACTTTTTATAAGAACCTATAAGAACATGATTTTTCTATTTTGAAAAAATGGTAAATGAAGAAGAAAATTTGGTACAAAATAATAATATAATTTGAATAAATGAAATGATAATAGTGAAAATTATATAGCAAATCAGTACCTATATAAGAATCTAGAAGAAACGAATTTTTCTTTTTTGAATAAGTAGCAACGAACAAGAAGAAAAGAATTGGTAAGCTACAAAATAATACTTTACTCTAAAAAAAATAAAAGGATAATGGTGAAAATTATATATAAAAAATGTAGAGAAAAAAAGCAATGAAGAAGAAGAAGAAAGAATTGGTAAGATACAAAATATAATATACTCTAAAACAATGAAAATAATAATATACTTTTAAACAATTACCCGATAATTCTATATAAATAAAAATTGTAGAAACTGTAATGAAAATAAGAATATAATCTAAAACAATTAAAGGAAAATTCTATATATAAACAAAATGTGGAAAATAAATGTGACTTCCGAGATTTGAACACGCAAGCTCAGGAAATGAAACATAATACACTACCGCTGCTACAACCTTAAGTTTTGTTTGAATTTTACATGAACTATTTATGTATATGAAGAATAGTATATTAAAAAAAATATTTTTTTTTCAGTGGGGTCCAGTGCACCCACTGGACCCCCCATAGCTCCGCCACTGATCGTATGTATACAATGAATTAAAAAGCACATTTACTTGATAACATTCATTCTTTGATTAAAAGAACATTATAAATTTATCTAAAAATATCAGTCCATTTTTGTTAAGTTGAAAATGAATTCTTCAATTATCAAGTATGTTATGTATATGCATATTTAGTTTACTGTGAATAATAATACTCTACTTAAATTAGACTATAATTATATATATCCTAAACCCATAAATTTCAACTGATGGGAAAATGTTATTATTGGTAATATTTGTGGAAATGATGGCAAAAAGAAATAAAGAATTATTAGTTGTATTGTATTAACGGCTAAGTGAAAAAAGTAAAAGACCAAGAAAAAGCAACAAGGAAGAAGACATTGGAGTGGTCAAATTTACTACTGTTAGTAATGTAAAAAATATACAGTAGCGTTTCCCGATTTTCCAATAAGAGAAAGGTTATGGCGTTCATGGTGAACGCCCTCCTCCTCCTCCTCCAACTAACCACCACCACCTTCCTCATCCTCTCCACCACCGCCGATGATGCTTCGGTAATGTCGAACTTGCTCGCCGGATTCTCCCCACCTCCTACCGGCTGGTCGAACACGACCCGTTTCTGCCAATGGAGAGGCATAGAGTGCGACCCAACCAACACCTTCGTCACTTCCATCTCCCTGTCGTCTTCCACCTCCATCTCCGGCGTACTACCACCGGAGCTCGTTGAGCTCACCCATCTGGTAACCCTCTCAGTCCAGAACAACTCTCTATCAGGTAGCCTCCCTTCCTTTGCTGATATGCATTCTCTGGAACACATCTTCCTGGACGACAACCACTTCACCTCAGTTCCTTCGGGCTTTCTGTTAGGTCTCACGAGCCTCCAGACGTTAAGCATTTCTCACAATTCCAAACTTGCTCCTTGGAAAATCCCCAATTACCTCACTCAAAGCCACAATCTCATCACATTCTCTGCTTCCAACGCTAGTGTAACCGGTTCCATTCCTGATATATTCCAATTTTTACCCAATTTGCACAATCTCACTTTGTCGTACAATCACTTGACCGGCTCTCTACCTCCATCATTTTCCGGCTCCAGGATTCGTAACTTGAGGCTCAACAACCAGCAATTATCTGGTACTGTTCATGTGTTGTCCACCATGACTCAGTTAGTTCGTGTTTCCCTACAGGCTAACTCGTTTACAGGCGCCATTCCAGATTTGTCCAGATGTGAGGATTTGTTGGATTTACAGCTCAGAGATAACAATTTTACTGGTCCAGTTCCTGCTTCACTCATGACCTTGCCTAGTCTTGTTTCAATCACCATACAGAACAATAGGTTGCAAGGACCTTATCCCACCTTTCTGACTAAAATCTCTGCAAATGTTGGTAACTTGACTACCAACAGATTCTGTCTGGATACACCTGGCCCTTGTCATCCCCATGTTACAGCTCTTCTCCAAGTTGCAGGTGCACTGGAGTATCCCATTTTGTTGGCTGAGTCTTGGCAGGGGAATGATGCTTGTCATAATTGGCTGTTTATTCAATGTGATTCTCAGGGGAGGAATGTAACCGCAGTGAACATGGGAAAGCAGGGTTTTCGGGGAATGATTTCACCTGCATTTGCGAATCTATCCTTGTTGGGGACTTTGGTATTGAGTGATAACAATCTTACAGGAGAAATTCCGGCAGCATTGAATAGTTTGATTCACCTTAAGTCACTTGATTTGTCGAATAATAATTTGTCGGGTCCGATACCTAAGTTTCATGGTGTTAGTTTAATGTTTGGAAGAAATCCTTTTTTAGGTGGTGGTGATCGTAGTGGTGGAAGAAAATCTAGTTTATTGAGACGAAGGGGTATAATTGCGGGGATGGCAGTAGGAGCATTGATATTGGTTGGGATTTCCGTGTTTCTGTTCTACGAATTTTGTGTGAGGAGACGACGTAGGAGTTTAGAGTCGTCTGGGCAGGGGGCGGGGGCAGCATCAACATCCGATCCAATTGCTACAAGTGAAATGCCTATCGTTGAAGGTGGCAAAGCTGCCATCTCCATCGAAGTTCTAAGGCCAGGGACGAATAATTTCAACGAGTCCAATATATTGGGCAAAGGAGGATTCGGGATTGTGTACAAGGGTGTATTGCATGATGGGACAGATATTGCTGTGAAGAGAATGGATATAGGAGCAATAGGTACGAAAGGAATTAAAGAATTTGAAACCGAAATTGAAGTCCTTACAAAAGTTAGGCATAAGCATCTGGTGGCACTTCTGGGATACTGTAGTGACGGAGATGAGAGGCTGTTGGTGTATGAGTATATGCCACAAGGAACTTTAAGCAGTCACATTTTCAAATGTAAGGAACTCAATCTCCGGCCACTTACCTGGGATCAACGAGTGACTATAGCATTGGATGTGGCTAAAGGACTTGAGTATCTACACAGTTTAGCCCAACAATGTTTCATTCATAGAGATTTGAAGTCTTCAAACATACTTCTTACAAACGAAATGAGAGCGAAAGGTTGAGGATTTTGGATTGGTAAAAAGCCCTCCTGATGGGAAGGACTCTGTTGTGACACGTTTGGCCGGTACATTTGGCTATCTTGCCCCAGAGTATGCTTGTAAGCTTCTTTCTCTTCATTTATGTTTATTCTACTAGTAATTCTTAAAACGAGTAAATATAATGAATCCTCATCTTACATCATAACTTAGTTGGAATAGTATTAGTAAGAAGTAGCTTCAGTCTTCAAATTATTGATATAAAAATGATGGCTTCGATCCGGAATTATATGCTAAGAACTGGGATTATATTGCTCAAAATTAGAATATTGCTATTAAATTGTTAGCGGAAGAGTCTACCGTTAGTTTATGTGATTGACAATTTTTCCCTACTACAGTTACCGGAAGAGTAACAACGAAAGTGGATGTGTATGCTTTTGGAGTCGTACTAATGGAGATCATCAGCGGTAGAAAAGCACTCGATGAGAGCATGCCAGAAGATGAGTCTCATCTGGTAACTTGGTTCCGAGGATTCCTTAACAACCGAGAAAATCTTCTGAATTCAGTAATTGACTCAAGTTTATCTCCAGACGAAGAAACAAAGCATAACATCTGGAAGGTTGTTGAGCTAGCAGATTACTGCACTGCACAGGACCCACAACACAGGCCTGACATGGGACACGCAGTAAGCATACTCGGACGTCTAATAGATAAATGGCAACCTTCTGAGCCCGAGGAGAAGGAGAGTATTGACTTACCAATGAGCCTCCCACAAGCCCTCGAAAGATGGAAAGCCGGAGAAGGCACATCGGGATTAGGCACATCGGGATTGGATGATTTCTCCTCTAGTGAGATACAAGTTGTTGAGGATTAGTTGCTAATTATTTATTAGGAGTACTGCAACTCGATTTATTAGGCTTTGATGTTCTTCCTTGTAATTGGCCTAGTGCGAATATGTTTGATGTATTAATTCTTAATTTTATTATATTTTCCGACATTGTTATTGCAAATATCCCTATTGTGCCTAGTACTACTGCCTGTAATTAGCCTAGTACTACTGCAAATATTTACTCAGTCTTGGTGGAACAAGAACGTTCCAACATGGCACCGAGATTTGTGCAGGGTTTGTGAGAATATCCCTATTGTGCTATGTGGAAATAAGGTTGATGTCAAAAACAGGCAGGTGAAAGCAAAGCAGGTTACTTTCCACAGGAGGAAGAATTTGCATTACTATGAAATTTCTGCAAAGAGTAACTACAATTTTGATAAGTCTTTCCTGTACCCAGCTAGAAAGCTTGCTGGAGATCCTAACTTGCACTTTGTTGAGTCTCCTTCTCTTGCTCCACCTGAGGTCGTTATTGATTTGGCTGCTCAGCAACAGTAAGTCTCTTCGACGTTGCAAATAAGTTTATGCTGCATATTGCATATGTACCCTGACAAGGCTGTATGGGAAGCTCCTCCCTGTCCCGCCCCGCCCCAACTCAACCCAGAGTTAATTTAGAATAGAACACATGCATTTGTTATGTGTAATCTGATGACAAACTGGACCTAACATTCTCTCATTTTTCACTGCAGGCATGAAGCTGAACTTGCCGCAGGCCTCAGCTGCCAGTCAGCCCCTTCCTGATGACGATGACGACGCATTTGTTCACTAAGCATGCTGAGTGAACAAAGCACTCAGGCGATCCCTGAATTTACCTTGCTATATGTTATGTTGGGGAGCTCCCAATTCCGCTGAAGAATTATGTGTGGTGTTCCATTTTAAAACCTACACTTTGTCCTCAATTGAGGTTTTGTGTTAGAGTACTGTGTCCTGAATTGAGCTCCCAAGTGCTCTTAGATTCTTATCTTTTGTGCGTTGAGGTACATTGCAAATTTTAGGCGACCTGAAGCAACCATTGAGATGTTTCTTTCTATCTGCATGTTTGGTTTTTATTTTATACTCCATAAAAAAAGGAGGATATTAAAAGTTGTTTTCCATCCGTGTTTTGTTTCTGCCATGTTCAAGTTCACCACATAAACTTCGCAGTAATGGTGTGAAATATTTTCCATGAAATTAAAAGTTGTTGTGGATGCTTAGCTTAGGCTAACTTTGATTGCTAGTCATATACTACATGTCAGGCAAGTAAACTTCTTGTATATTTCTGCAATATATAACACAAACAAACTACATGTATCAGTAACACATGTGTGTATGTGCTCATCTGTTTTCTGGATATCATTTCACCTTGTTTCTTCATATGAATCAGTTAACATATGTGTGTATATGTTCATAGACATGTCCAGTTCAAATAACTATAGAGGAGTAGAAAATTTGACATGTGAACAGTCCATTTTTCCATTTTATCCTTTCTTTAGCTAATTTTCTGGTTTTCTTCTATTTCCCTGTTTTTTCGGTTGTACTCTGTATCTCGATATGAATCGATCTCATATGTGTATCTCATGAGAGGCATGTCCAGTATGTACAGCAACTACAAAGATAGGGAAAATTTGACATAGGCACTTATTTTCCCTTTTTTTCATGCATTTCCCAGCATTTTTTTTTCTGACTTGTACCTCATGAATTTTATATTTTGTTGCCTTGAATCAGTCACTTATATGTCCTCAATTCATACTAAATTACTTTCAAGAGGCTACAGATTCAAATGATCAAAATGGACATATATGCACTAATTTTTTTCATTTTTCTGGATTTCATGTAAAATTTGCTCTTATCTATTGTACCTCCTGAATTTTCTTTTTTCTTGGCATGAATCAGTCACTTTTATGTTCCTAATAACTACAAAATTCATGTCAAGAGGTTAGAAATTCATTTACTCAAAATAGACACGCATGCACCCATTTTTCCAATTCTTTTTTACTTTTTCCTGCAGGTTTTGCTGTCCTATGCTGTACGAGCTCAAGTTTTTCTCCGGTTATTGGCAGAATCACTGAGTTATTTTTCATTGGGCACCACCAAGTTCCATTCAATACATTACACTTGCATAAACTTAATATGGACATTAAGTGTCCATTTTTTTCATTTTTTGTGGATTTTGGTGCATGGTTTGTTCATGCCATTCATGTAAAGGAAATAATCAACAACTAAATAACCTGAACATCATTTTGGACTATGCGAACTGATACATGTTCAAATCATCAAGAACTGTAGGAGAGACCTAACCAAGAAGAGATCCATGTCATTGACTTATGTTCATTATTTTCTAAAAACATGTCTAATAACGTAGAAATCTAACAGTGGAAGCCTGATAACGGTAGAAAGATGCTTACTAAGTTAGGAATATTAGCAATTTTATTGGATCTGAAACGGTAAAGGTTTTGCTTTGGATGGTAAAGTTCACGAGTACTGGGCATGCATGTCTTGTGGATCTGGGAAATTAAAGGTACGTAACAGAGAGACCGTATTTGAATGAAATTTCGGGATAATTAATGTTTGGAGATTTCCGGACAAAATACATAAAAGCTGGCATGTTGCTATATTAACTGTTTTGGATCTGTTGGCTTTCGCAGACTAGAAAATTGCTATATATCAGTTCTTTTATTTCACATGAATTTTTGTTTAAATTTAAGTATCCTGAATTTAGTTAGTAATTCTATTCCCAAATATAGTTCTTGACCTTGTCCCTCATTTTATATGATTTGTGTGGTGTGGGGAGTCGAGGCTTATACTGCAGAGATTAAAAAAAGAGAAGCTAATATTAGGCAACACAATCAGCAAATCAAAAGACATTTCAGTTTTCCCTAAGAAATCTTCCTATTGCAGACCTTTTTGGTGTGGCAGCTGGCATTTTCCATGCTCCTTCTTGGGAGAACGTACTCTATGAACCGGATAGCTGGTTGCTTTCTTGTTGCTGCGGGTGTTCTATTGGCAGTTACAAGGTCTTGCTCCCCTACTTATTATAAATTATCCCGTTTATCTTTTGTTGAAATACAGTGAATTTCGTGCATTACAGGCTGTGGTGCCTTGACTACTTCATAGTTATGTCAATATTTGTATCCAGTGCAGTATGATGGAGAGGCTTAATTAATGTAAAGTCGACAGTAGGAAAGGTTCTAGCTGTAAATATTCCGTAGATGTGATTAATAAAACATTGATCTTGTGCTTTTGACAATTGACGGTAAATCTATATCAAGTTGAAGTTAAGTTATTTAGTGAGATGGAAGTCATGATAGGATAAATTTATGGACATAATCATTATGTCCAAAATGAGCTACTTTAAGTTGAGAACGTCGGTTCCAGTTGGATGTAACAAACTAACAAACAAATTGGCAATAACACTGGAATAATTAGTAACTTTTTCAGGGTGTAAGATCTCCTCATCATCTTGTTCATGTCTGATCGTTGTATGCAGTGGGTCAGAGCAAGATCAAATGCTTGCTGGGGTTGGGATTGTGTGGCCAGCAATGATGATAGCTTCTAGTGGTTTTCAAGCAGTTGCCTCTATTATCAAGGTGATATATGCAACGACCATCAAGATGAGATTGTCTGCAGTTGCACATTTCATTATGAAAATAAACTCTTAATTTTCTGGATTATGCAGGAATCTGTATTGCTTGATGCTGCAGCATGCTTTAAGGTGCTGAAACCATCCACGATCTCTTTACTTCCTCACAATCCTTTCTGATCATATTGGGAAATTACAATCATTCTTAACTTGTGGCTTTTTATACAGGGAAAACTGGACATCTTTGTTGTCAATTCATTTGGATCTGGATTTCAGGTACATTAAATTGCATCATGCTCAAGTTCCTTTTTCTGTGGTGTGTGTGTGTGTGTGTGTGTGTGTGTGTGTGTGCGCTCAAAATTTGGTTATGCATTACTTTTTGTGACTTAACATAAAGTTCAGGTTTGTGAACCACACCTTGGTTATTGGTTGGCATTTTACATACCCCCAATGAGGCTGTCATTAATAAAGAATGTAACTACATTGTCCTAATTAGAGTTGGTAACTATAGGACATGAAGATAAAACTGCTTAGCTCTTCAGTTCTAACGGCCGTTAATCAAATTACCACGTGTTACTGTAGCTCAAACTGAAACAACTGGATATGAGACGGTTCAGACATCTAGTAACAGTTCTAACCAGGATACAATTTTCTAACAGTTCTTTTTTGTCTTAAATTCCTTTATATTACTTATAGCCAGTGATTTCTATTGCATGAGTTACATCTTCTATCGTATATACGTATTGCAAAAATATATCTAGTGCATCTCTGAAATCTGGATTTGCCTGCATTATATATAATATCTATGATTCGGTTAATTTTTTGCTCTTGTAGGCACTTTTTGTACTCCTGTGTCTGCCCCCTCTTGTCTAGCTTAAAGGGCATACCATTCTCCAAATTTCCCTCTTACTTGAGAAGTGGAGCTGCTTGCTTCCTTAACACTGGAACTGATACACAGCAGGTAATGTTTTGTCTTCGACCTCATTGTATGGAATTATCTCTTCATGGACCGATATTTATATTTTTTTCACAGTTACAGTGGATGGATGATTGAAGCTTCCTCATCTGATAATATCCATGTCCACCTCAGCTTTGGTATTGATGTGACATACGTAGCCATAATATATTTTCTATAATAGCATCTCATTCTCCATTGCTAGATTTCACTTTCCCCCAGGATAGATATATTCTTAGCATTCTGAGAAAAAATTTAGCCGATGCATCTATACGGTAGAAAACTTTAGTTTTATTCTGGTCACGTTGTAGTGACTATGCTTTGGATGTTGCCTTTTCATAAGACTCTCTTGTGCATTTCTCAGGCTGTGATGGAGCACCAATGCTACCCCTTCTCTACATAATAACCAATATGGCTTTCAATTTATTAAAGTCTTCCCTTGTCGACGTAATGTCATCAGGTACTTGGGCATTCACTAATCACCTTATATCTAGCACCATAGTTTATCTTGCCCCGGAATCATTTATTGACTATGCATCTACTTTTGTCTTGCAGTGCCTGCCTATTTCAATCTACATTCTTTCCCTTCCATTACCATACCTCCTCCCAGAAAGCGTTAACTTGAGCCCTTATTTCGTACTGAGCAGCATAGTACTTATGATGGGTCTCGTAGTGTACAACATGTCTTGGCCTATTAAGCACCAGGATTCGGATACAGATATTTTGTGACAGAAAGTAGACTTGCTGAGGTTGTTTTGCATATCCAGATGCTGGTCTGCTGATACTTGCAGTCGCTGCACGTAGTTGCAAAGGAGGATATGTTTTACAGTATACACTAGATGGAGGAGGGATCGTGCCGTGAATCAAGTAGTCACGATCCAGAGAATAACGCTTAGGTGAACTCAGATTATTTATGACAATGGCAAAATTGTGTGCTCGGCTCATTTGTGTAAAACCGACTGCCATGGTTTAGTTGTCATGAAGGCGATTTACGCTTACCGGACTCAGTTCCAGAAACTGAAGCACTGATAAAATCTTATAATTAATTATTTACTTTTTTAAACTTTTAGCGGTCA
Organism: Plantago coronopus; assembly: GCA_036897195.1. NCBI lineage: Eukaryota > Viridiplantae > Streptophyta > Magnoliopsida > Lamiales > Plantaginaceae > Plantago > Plantago coronopus. The sequence continues at coordinate 1,297 of JAYMSL010003535.1, read as the reverse complement.
TTCATTCATGTCTTTAAAAAGACTAGATATGTTAAAATTATAATGCCACGAGATTTTTGCAATTTCATTAGCCTTCTGACTTCGCGGCTTGATTTGGAACAAGTTTGCATTCACATTCAAAACAACGCCAGCCATTTCAGAGATACTAGTCATTGAAAATAATCCGTAAGTTGAACTTCGCTAAATATTGTACTAGCAGCATACAGTATATGTTCATAATCCTCACAACACAGGACAGGAAAAGTACTATTGATGCCCCTTTCGTAGATGAATAAAATAAAACAAATTTCAAATTTCTATTGTTACACAGTCGGAACATTCCAAATGATTGCAAATTTAGGAAACATCCCAACTAAAATGAATAAATATTAGTATCACATGTTATGGCCGCTCACCCCCAATTCGAACTTGAGACAAAATAAAGCATAGCATCATATGAGCTCCCTCTGAGACATGCTCCATTTGCTGGTTCTCAATGCTTTCTCTGTCAAAACCAGAGTCATCAGTTAACTTAGGTAATTTGAGATGACAGTATAAATTAGCAAAGTAAACAGGTAAGAACATATCAACACGAGGTTTTATGCAATGGATAAGTTCATTCATATGTCAAGTAGCCGTTCTTGAAACTGAGGCAACTCATTGGAAAAAACATCAACCTCAAAAACATGTTTCCGTTTTCAGTTTTCCCCACACCCTGTCATACACTCTACATTAATCATCGCAGGATGGGTTGTAACTGACACAATTTTACATCGGTTTCAGCATATGGCAAGTACAATTAAACTACCAACCACATAGGCACACCTCTCTCAAATAAAGCCAAAGTATTCATCCACTTCTCAGTCTCAAAAGGAATTACTAGTGTATATTAGAGAATTTTAACAGACCGACAGTGCAAGAACAAGTCATCTCCATGGTACAGTATAATGCTATCAGAAAATTTCTAGTAAAGGTATATGAGTATAAAAATTAACGCATATACCTTGCGCTTCCTGAATTTGTTCCCAGATCTACCATCAGAAAAGCTGGTTAATTGTTCAGGTTCACTACTCCCTATAGGTAAACTCTTGATCTCATCAAAGAAGCTTTCTGTCAGACCAAGCAACCTGTACGCAAAACATATATATTGAGGAAATGCCAATAGTATCATAACTCATTCAAGATAATGCTAAATTTGCAACATAACTCACAACGCTGCACGATAATCCAAATAATATCAAAAGTGATCATTCTGTTAGGTTCCCTAGGAACGTACCCATTTTGGGAGTTCTTCAATTGTTTCATCTGCCTCTTCTCC
>JAYMSL010003534.1:0-12321 GCA_036897195.1 Plantago coronopus | reverse complement strand
ATAACCGGACCATAACCGATCATTATATTCTTTGGTTACGGTTACGGTTACGGTTATTATTCTAATGGTTATGGTCATGGTTATAACCATAAATTTAAATATGGTTATGGTTATGGTTAAAAACCAACCATTGCCAAGCCTAGTTCCGCCCTGCCCACTCCTCTTCTGAACCCCAATTTCCGTCTCCAGTGTCCACACATAATAAGCAAATACAAGAAATAATAAGGCCATGTATTTTGTGCGGGTATGGATATATACCAACAACTCCACCCGATTAAAGCCTACTCCAAAATAGCCGAACATAAAAGACATTCTTTATGGCAAAAGGTCTCGATCGAATAAATGAACTCCACGTTTCCATCTTCCTAATTTCAACCCCCAATGTTTGACAGGAACACAGCTGTCTCCCTCTTTCCCTCCCCATATAAATACCCTCCAAACTCCTCATACACAATACCCCAATCAACTTGCTCACTCTCACAAAACACCAAAATTCAAACAAAATGTCTCCAAACCACCATTTCGCCACTCTGCTCCTCCTCCTCTTCACCACCTCGTCCATGGCGGCTCTAGTAAAAGACCAGCCGCTAACACTAAAATACCACAACGGCGCCCTTCTCAAAGGCACCGTCACCCTTAACCTCGTCTGGTACGGCAAATTCACCCCTACTCAACGCGCCGTAATCCTCGACTTCCTCCACTCGCTCAACGAATCGCCTAAATCGTCGGTTCCTTCGGTTTCGTCGTGGTGGAAGACGACCGAGAAGTACAAATCCGGTGCGGCGAAGGTTGTGGTAGGGAGACAGTTCCTTGACGAGAGCTACTCGCATGGGAAAGTGCTCAAGCATTCGAATATTGTTTACTTGGCGGCTAGAGGCGGACATGCTAGTGGCGTGGTCAACGTTGTGTTGACTGCTAAAGACGTCGCCGTTAACGGCTTTTGTATGAACAGGTAACGGGGTTCATTTCTTCTCCGAATACGTTCATTTTAAAACAGAGGAGACGGACATGAACTATCATTAAAATTTAAAAATTTACATATTTTATACTTCATGTTTTTTTAAAACTTTAAAGTTTTGTTGTAAACTATCATTTTCGTCCCCTAAACTTAATTCCCATTTTCGTCCCTTAAACTTGATTCCCGAATATGAAGCTTTTAATATTAAATGAAGTCGGTTTATATTATATATGGTATATCTAGAATTTATGTATTCTAATAAATTGAAACTTTTTTTAATTTGCAGTTGTGGCAGTCATGGTTCGACACGTGGAGCAGCTCGATTCGCCTACGCGTGGGTAGGAAACGCCGAGACCCAGTGCCCAGGCTACTGCGCCTGGCCATTTCACCAGCCAGCATACGGACCACAAACGCCGCCGTTAGTTTCCCCTAACGGAGACGTCGGAGTTGACGGAATGATCATCAATTTAGCCACAGTTTTAGCGGGAACAGTAACGAATCCGTTCAACAACGGCTACTTTCAGGGGCCAGCTACTGCTCCATTGGAAGCTGTTACAGCTTGTACTGGGATGTTCGGGTCGGGTTCGTATCCGGGCAACCCGGGAAGTGTGTTGACGGATAAGACTAATGGGGCGAATTATAATGCGGGTGGGGTTAACGGACGGCGGTACTTGCTGCCGGCGATGTGGGACCCGGTTACTTCCCAGTGCTCAACACTTGTTTGATGAAATGTGAAAGTGGAGAAGAAGGGGGATTCGGTGTGGGCGGGTGTATGGGTGGTTAATGTGCGATGCGGAGAAAAGGGTTTATGGAGGGTTTGGTGGGTTTTGTCGTTTCGTGCTACGTGTATATTCTATTTCTGTTTAAGAATTAAGTTGAAAATGGAAAGAATATTTTTAATAATTTCGTTCTAGTTTTGGCCCTTATTCTTTTCTGTCTTTCCTGGGTTCAATGATAAAAAAAAATCAAAATGCTATTTAAAAATTTAAAAGCTGAAATCCATCATATTGGCATGATCTTTCTGAAGAAATGTGTGGCAAAAGCATATAACCATAGTTGTGTTAAGATTGAAAGGTTCCTATATTTAAAATTTTTAAAATCGGGATGGAATTGAAATAGATACAACTATTACCGTCGAAGGCCTTCTATGTTACCGGACATGGTAGTTTGGTAATATCACTTGGTGTTTCGAAGTTTTGTACAAAGAACCATATAGATAATGCCTACGGTACAATAGTTCAAACACATAGTAGCATGGAAGAATTCCTATTACAAGAAACCTTGAACATTCACTCATTGTTTTGTCGTCAAACTTTCTCTCTGCTTGTGGTGACTTGAAACAATGGACCTAAACTGAATAGTTCAAGTACCAATTTGAACTACACAAATCTGAACTGAACTGAAGTGAACATAACTATAAAATTAAGATGAACTGACCAGAATATTACAAAGTAATAATCCTCTTTTCATATCCATATACTACATTGCATTTAGCAACTTGAAAAGAGGCTATACAAAGTATACAACTCAAATCAAATGTACAAATAATCTAGTGTGGATAGATCACTTTCATTTGTACATACAAGTAGTTACAGACTATCAGCTCTATTCATGGTTCCTCTGATAACACATTATAGCAGTTCTGCGAGAGTAATAATTTCAGAGTTTAGCAATGGAGAATGGTGGAACATTGGTCAGCATTACTTGAAGGTTCAAATCCTCCCATTCATATGGTCTTTTACTCTGGAAAATCAATTGTCTGCCGTTTCATAACTCACCGACCCAATCTTGGAGGATCGTCATTGCCAAACAACTGCAGAATAACGAAAGATATGGCCCTTCCACTCGGCACCAACGGATCACTTGATGATATTCTGGTATCCTTGACACATTTCCTCTACTCCATTCTCTATACCATGTAGAGATCCGAACCTTAGGATTCTTATCTTTGTTCAGCAGTATCACTCTAGAGCCCTGTTACTAGAAGACATCGAGTGTCAGATGCAAACTTAACTGGTATATAAAGTAGATGATATGCAACATACTACCCCTCTGAAACATCAATAAAAGAGTAACTTGAGCTAATTAATTCCACATACCTAAAAAAATCCTTGCTAATTACTCCTTGCATCATGTGACAAAGCATCTGCAATTAAAGGAGTAATCTGGTGTAAAAGCATCACAGATTGCAGTTGTCATGTAGATAAATACTTCCAGGTTCCAAGCGTATCTCTGCCTAACAGATCGGCATACAGGCATTTATGTACCTTATAGCTGAGCAGTTGTCACTTGCCATCATGTATGGTATATCCATAACCTTCTCTTTTTAAAAAAAAAGTAACATATGGATTCAGCTACATACTTCACATGCCTTTTTCACTCATCCTCATCATCAAGCTCAAATACTATATTTCTTACTACACGCGAAGATTTAGAATTACTGAACTCGCATAAAGAAATCACAGGACGATTGCAACTACGATTGAGCCCAAGACTTTCGGAAGCCAGCAAAAGACGCCTTCCTACTTCAGGTGTCTTACTCTTCTGTAGTGAAGGTTCAGAAGTTCGCTTACGTGATTCACGTCGGCGAACATGCAATCGTGCTGGTGTGGAGACGAGATCAGAACCACCTTTCGAGAACTCACAATAACCTACACGGTCTAGGATTTCTTTGGGTTTATGTCCAACTGCTGAAAACAGAGTACATGGACTTGAATCCACTTCATCATAATCTAAGAAATATTTCTTGATTATTTCTGAAACACAAGCTGTTTCTGATGATATCTCATTATGTGTATCTGCAGGAGCAATGGGTTTACACTCTTCATCACAATTTATTTCAGCCAAAACAGCACATGTTTCTGATGATATCTCATTATGCGTATCTGCAGGCGCAATGGGTTTACACTCTTCATGACATTTTATTTCAGCCACGACAGCACATTCATTTTTTCTTTCCAGTTCAGAGTTGTTCTTTGCTCTTTTTCTGGGCCTTTTTCTCTTCAATCCAAAATGTTTTGGCAGTAGAGCTCCAAAGCCAAACCACCTAGGTATACTGCTTTTCTTTCTTTTGCAGTGTACTCCTTTTCGGTAAATGCATGAAGACGGGCGGTTGCAGACTGGATCATTTGCGCCAGCAACAGAATTCACAGGGATGCGCATTGCATTTGAATCATCGGGGATGCATACTACATTTATATGAAGGCACCAAGGATCATCTGAACCACGAAAAGCATACTTGAGAGGGAAGAGCTCAGAGAGGTGATAGTAGTACAAGTTCTTTTTCACCTGTTATCAAAATAATATACTAGTAGTATAAAAGAACATATCTACGTAAACAAAATACAACTACGTGGTCGTACAATATGAAAAGTTGGGAAATAACTCTAAAAAACAACATACCATCAGACCTTTGACTGTGATGTTTCCAATTTGCGGGAAACAATTTAGATGCACCCTCTCAAACTCTCCTACAATCAGTATATATATGTCACCATTTCAGAACATATTAACAAATATCTCAATTTAAAGCGATTACAGAACACAATAACACATTGATCTATGCATTCACTACAGTGACTTGGTAACTTACCACTGATGACACAGACAGCCAAATGTACCTTGTTAACAACCTAATCAAATTTTAAAGAACCAACATAGCCAAAGTCCAAGCCTCCCAATTTCGTATAAAAAGGTCATAAGAAATACTTCTAGTTCTCTCGATTAAAACGAAACAACCGAGATCATAGTATGCTATTCTTCTCCAAACAAAATATATAGTAAATACGCAAACAAATAGAAACTAATTCACACATCGAAATTACATCCTAGAGAGTCCCATCTACAACACTGCATAACATTCTGTTCCAACAGAAGTAAACTACATGTCTATCCAGCAACAATCAAGAAAAACATTTCTTGAAATGCAAAAGTGTGAACTTCCGTTCATATGGCATCTATCATGAATGCTTCAACTTCACATTCATCGCAATTGAAGACTAAAAATGATGAATTGAATGAAAATTCGACATGCATTTATCTTTCAGTTTCCTAATTCATAACCTATCAACCTAAAACAGATTCTACAAACAAAGAAGCAGTATAAAATCACAAAGCTTACATTTTTCAGCCAATTATTAAACCCAGAAATCTTCATCAAAATAAAGAAAGTGAAAAGGCGGACTAACTATTGAAATCTTTAGCTGTGATTTCTGGAGACACTGGCACCACAACATGCGTTCCCAAATCTGTATCCACGAAGACGGGTTCCGATGCATTGGGCCGACCCACCATTTCAGTAGCACATCAAACTTGTGTAAACTAGAACACCAAAAGATGTGCCTGCATACAAGAGGGTAAATTGAAGAATTTCTGTCTTTATGTTCAATGAGGGTGGGGACATGGGCCGTGGCGCAATGGAAGGTGGAATGAGGTAGCTGGTGTTGTGGGGAGGCGACAGACGGTGGCCTGTGCGGCGGTGACGGTGGAGAGTGGCAGAGGAATAGACGTGACGGCTGGTGTCTCTGTTCAGGTTTGGCCTTATACGCTTTTTTTACAAAGGTTTTTATAAGTCGAAGTGTTGGGAAAAATGATTTCGGAACCAAATTTCATTTACTTCACTCCGCTAATAAATTCGATATGAAACTATGTTTTAAATACCGCGATTCTACCGGTTTGGCTGATCTTTCAGAGCTAACGGGTAAGAAATATACAAAATGTGGTTCCGATCAAACTTTTAAAATGCCGGTAGAACGACAAAATGCTGCAAAAATGCCGGTGATATGTCGCTCCGGTTAGTTTTATTTTTTTAAAAAAAATAAACTGAAGATAGTAAAATCTAATCTCAACAACCGCAAAAATCCCAAACGCAAAAACTTCTTTTATATTATGAAATTAAAACTCTTTTTGTTTGACATTTATGTGGACAGTGGACCTCTTGCAATGTTGAAACATGATGTGTTTTGTATGACATTTTCATGATGTTCGAAATTCTTCTAACCGTTAACTTGAATATTTTATGATTTGGATGTCACGTTTCATGCACTTTCGATATTTTGCAAATTGATATTAACATTTATATAACAGTATAATAATGTGTTTATATAGATAATTTATGTCATCATATCGTATAGATAATTATTATATCATCGTATTGACATAATTCGGCAGAAAACCGTGTGAACCGGTTCTACATCAATTCTAATATTTTAAACCTAAACAACTTCATGGTGTTCATTAAATAACTGTCTCAACAATGTATGAATCAATACTCTCTAAACGTGAGATTCAGAGGACCAGGTCTAAGGCTTGTTTAATCACTGAGAGCCTTCAGAGTAGTATTCAGAATGATGGAAGTGACTCCATGAAAAATAGTCGTAAATTTACAATAGGGTAGTGTTTAAAGGGCGCCGGGGACTGACTTGCACACATATCATAAATTAATGGAAATCAATTTCAAGTTTAAAGCGATACCACTACATCAACAATATACAAATCTCCTAACACTAGTATAAGAAAGAGGGTTTTTTTTTTTTTTTTGCAGCAGAAAGAGGGGGTTATCGACTATTGATTTTCATAGTATGTGCAATAATATAAATGTATTTGTGAAAGTAAAGAATTACTATTTGACATTAGATTAAGGTCAAATAGAGTTGATCCCGTTACTCGAAAATAAGATATTAACATTAAGTAGAGTAAGACTTTATTCAATTCATGTTCAATTATCTGAACTAAACTGGTCTGACCTAAACTGAACTAAATTCATGTATAAATTTGTACAACATGAACGGGATATAAAGTTGAATTGAACCGACGTTAATGTTGTGTGAGGAGTTATTAATGGGCTGGGCTAGGATTATGGGCTTCGCAAGAATAGTCCCCAACATATTTAAAGTCCACACGAACACAACATTACAGAATTTCCTTCTACAAAGTTCCACCTGAGCTTGTGAGGAGGTAGGGTTTTCCTCTCTCTCAATTTTATCTGTTTCGGTTTCGAATTGCTCATCAATCTCTTCTCAATCTGCAGCTTAAACCCTGAAATCTACGCACCCGGAGAAGGAGAATCGTGGTCATTTATGTTTTTTCGGCTCTATTGATTACCTTCTGTTCTGCGTTTCTAAATTGAGCAAGGTTTGCGGATAATTTTGTTATCGGAATCTGTGTTGTGTTTTCTGTGTGTTTGTGCAGCTGAATATCAGTTTCTTAGATTTTAATTAGCGAATTTGGGTAATGTGTAGCTTATTTTGATCTGAATTTACTCAGGAATTTGATTTTTTTGTTTTCTGAATTGGTTGATTAGGTTGCTGAAGGAGGGAAAACAATGGCTCGAGTGTATGTTGGTAATCTTGATCCGCGTGTCACCGAGAGGGATTTGGAGGATGAGTTTCGTGCTTACGGTGTTCTTCGGAGGTGTTTTTTTTCTCCCTCTGTGTTCTTTTTTTTTAAAATTATTATTATTTGCTGAGTGTTTGTTGATTGCGTCTTGTTTATTGAATTTCATATATGATTTTGATTTGTGACTGGAAGGTTGTGAAAGTTTGAATCATTCTTGTATATGTGGATGATTCTGATTTCTTGTGATACAATGATGCAGTGTTTGGGTAGCTCGAAGGCCACCAGGTTATGCCTTCATCGAGTTTGATGATCGTCGTGATGCTATGGATGCTATTCATGCATTGGATGGTAAGTTTGAATACAGGTGGAATATGTAGTTTGGAAATGTTGTGTGGTTTTTTCATTTTTGATGCTTAATATGTTCTTTTGTGAAACCAATGCGATTTCTGAGTGTAGCTAGGTTCCAGTATAAACAAATTTAACATATCTTGTGCATCATTCTCTGTGGTCTTGTGCTTCATACATTGGATGGTATGTTTGAACACAGGTGGAATGTGTAGTTTGGAAATGTTGCATTTTTTTATGCTTTCTTTTTTTCTTTTTTTTTTTGCGCGGCCAATGCGATTTCTGAGTGTAGCTACGTTACAGTATAAACTATAAATAACATATCTTGTGCATCATTCTCTGCGGTCTTGTGGTGGATGCCCACGATGTGCATCTCTGTTTTCTGCACTGCAGCTTAAAATTGTTTTCAGCGGAACTTTGATTGATGTTGCCATTTTTATCTGGATCAGGGTTGCCAAATTCTCTGGAACCCTGTCCAACTGCGTACTGTCATGTGGACTAATAGTAGTTCGCCGTGTATAAGTCTGTTCTGTGGTAAATTTATTGAGAATGAAGCCGCAATAACATAGCCTGAGACTGACCTGTTGATGTTGAATGCTCGAAATTCGATACTATAGTGATGGGCTTCTGATTGTTTCGTTTATTTTTAACTTATTTTCAACAGGTAAGAATGGCTGGCGTGTGGAGATCTCCCACAATTCTCGTGGAGGTGGAGGCGGACGAGGTGGTGGACGTGGTGGTGGGGATGATTTAAAATGCTATGAATGTGGTGAACCTGGTCATTTTGCTAGAGAGTGTCGCAACCGTGGTGGATCCAGAGGATATGGAGGTGGGCGCCGCCGAAGTCCCAGTCCTCGTAGAAGGAGAAGCCCAAGTTATGGCAGGAGGTCTGTTTTCCCTTTAGTTACTGTGAATACTGTTAACAATTGTGCACTCCTACATCAGTTGGGTGTATCTTAGTGATATAGTCACGTTGGACAAAGACTAATTGCACTTGCATGCTTAGATAATTCAGTTTTAATTTGTGATTTTGTGACGTTATACTTGTCAGTATTTCATCGGAAGCTTATTCTTTAAGGAGATTTCTTGTTATTAAATTCTCATTATATCATATCATATCATACCACACCATATTAATTTGGTAACCGTAATACCTCTTTTAACTCCTAACTGGTTGAATGATTGATCTTTGTGAATTAATGTTTTTTCTCCAGTCTCTGGTTCTCATTAACTTATCAAATATGACGTATTGCAGGAGTATATCTCCACCACCATATGGAAGAAGATCTCCACCTCCTTATGGAAGAAGATCTCCACCTCCTTATGGAAGAAGATCGCCACCACGCCGTCGAAGCATCTCACCTCGTCGCAACAGCAGGTCTCCACCCTATGTCCGTGGTGGTCATCTGGATTCACCCTATGCTAAGGGGTAAATTTAATTTTCACTTCCTAATTAAGTCTCACACACATGATGCAATGCTACAATAGAACTTTTCTTGTGCTACTTGCCGTGGATTGCATGTTATTCTCCGTTTCAAGTGCGCAACTTGTTCCAACTTTTTTTTGTGCTACCTTAATTACTTGTTTTCCTCTCTTGCTCTAGTAAAGTCTTCAGTAAATGAAGGGGGTTTAGTGCATTAAAAAAACATAGATTTTAGGAATTGTTTTACGTTCTTCAAAGTTATTTATGCTATTTATATTTAGTGTTAGGGTCATCTGTAATCTTTTGTCTCAATGCCTACAGCATATCACCAAGGCGTCCCCGCAGCAGGTCACCAGTATACAACCGTGAGCGTCGTCTCTCACCATACGCGAATGGGTACAGAACTTTTTCAACTGTTAATAAGTTTCATCTTTTGTCAACTATATATTCACTTACACTTTGTACTTTTGGCAGAGCTTGAAGATGGAGTTAATTGTGAATCTGGGCTTTTGACGTGACTATGGACGTGATGTAGTCTAGTAGGCTTGAAAGGAACTTCTTTTATGGATATTATGCTATGGACTGTGATTTTAGTTCGCTTCAGCGCTGCTTTGCTGTCAGAGTGATGCAGTGCACTATATGTGCGTTATGTTCTCTGAAGTCGGCTTAATTACCTGGAGGTTTTATTACATCAAGAATTTATCCCGTATTGTTTTTTAAAAACTCTTTTTAAGTTTGGTGGGCTCTTCTAAATGTTTTATGTTTTTGTTGTTTCTGAGGTTTGAATGACGTCGTGCTTCTTACTGGTAATGATGACTCATGGTTTAGCTTCAAACATCAGTCATCTGCATCACCAAGTGTCCTTAGTGTCATTGTGCCACGTCCTTCGCATTTTAGTTCGTCTGCTGAATGCTACAATGCTTCATAATCTTTGCTCAACTTTCTGTAACACGGACCCCAGAACTGCCTTGTGTTTGTTGCTGGTATATAATTGAAGCAGTTTACGGCTTTAGGCTACATTGGGTATAGAAGTAGCGATCATCTTCTGTGTTATGTGCCCTTCAGGTTGCACTCTTGGAGTCAAGTAGTGGATGCTACTATGAATAGTGTGATCGATTAAGTGAAAAACAGGGCACATCTAAAACTACTATTTCCACTACTCATCATCAAGAAAGACATCTGCCCAACTTACTTCCTGGTAAATGGTTAATGTTTGTTTTTTAAGATTAAGAGGTTAGTTCACGTATGAGTAGTCTCCCCTGTGATTCAGACTGCACACCGCTGCTTAATGGATATCCTGATGATAATATCCTTATCGTGTCGGGTGCATGAAGTTGTACTTTGATGGATGGTTAAGCTTAGTACTGAGGTAACTTCTGATTAAGCCAAACTTCTGCAAATGCTGCCTTCATAGGGAAAGTTCAAAATGTATTGTTACTTGAGGACTGTTACTGAGGTAGAGGTAAGTAAAGGTGCCAATTGAATGGTGGAAAGTTGAGATTGGAGTTGTGCAAACGTCTGGTGAGAAGTGTACTACACTGGCACCAATGTTGGCCCGATTTTAGCGTAAGTGGAGCAACTGGCCATGTTGTCTCTCTATAAACAATAGCTTTGGTTGTTCATGGTATTAGCTCCTGTTTCCTACTCTACTGCACCAACATGAACATGTTTTGGCCTTTAGTACTGCACCAACATGAACATGTTTTGGCCACTAGGTAATATTCGAGCCGGTGCCTTCTGCTCATGTCCATCTGCACTTCTATCTCCAGCGGCAACGGTCGTCTGGCTTCTTAGAGCACAGTGCACGGTTGGTTTCCATTTGTTTTAAATTTTCATTTTTCCTGTGTCATATGTTCTGTAGGGGGTAACCTTCCCCTTTCAAACTCATGTGAATACCTCTAAATGAGGATCTAAATCCATTAGCTGAATGGATTTAATCTCTAATCATTCAAAACAAAGATGCTGATCTTTATTTGTGAATTCAAAACATGTTATTGGGACGTTATTGTCATGCTTTGGCTAAGCTGTTTAGTTTCTTTTCTCGTACTACTGTAATCTTTCTGGTTCGTAAGTGAATGGGTTCGGTTTTATGGGGTGAACATGCCATTGTGAAGAACTCTAATTAAATTATCCTCAGGTGTGCTTTACTCTGTTTAAATGTTTTGATAGATATATTTATGTGATTATGGATGGAGACCAAACTGGACTGTTGTAAGTAAGTTATTTGTTTGGAATCTAGTATTAACTCTTTTATGTGTTGTTAGAGTGGTGTAATCTGTCAGTTTAGTGTCCTGTGTACATCAATGTTTGTTACCGTTGTATGCGTTACTATCTAAAAGCTTGCCAGGCCTCTGGTTCATGTTGTTTTAAATTCTCAGATTCCATATGATAGCTATTATATGTGCTAACTGTATGCAATTTGTTACGCAAAGTGTTTGGGTGTACTTTAGACCGTATGAAGTCTAAAATCATGTATTCACTTAGGATATGCCTTGACGACTTGTAGTCCAGGTCGTGTATTCAACTTAGGCTCTGTTCTTTTCAGTTGAGGATTTCGGAACTGAACTGAACTTAATGGATCTGAAGTAAAGTACAAATTTTAACTAACCAAATCTGAATGGATCTGAACTGAACTGAATGGATCTGAACTCAAGTTTAAAATAACAGAGCCTTACTCTTGTTATTGACGGGTTATAAGGCAAGTTACTTGATTATTCACGGGTTGGAATTGGTACCTTTCGATTGACCCTACAATGTCAATCTAGCACGCAATCATGTTAGTAACTATATAAGATTATCTTTGTTACTCCCTCCGTCCTACAAAACTTTACCCACTTTCCATCTTCGGACGTCCCACAAAATTTTACTCATTACTAAATAAGGACGCTACCCTACACACTAAAACATTATTTTAATATCAGTACACTTCTTTATCACCACACATTCTCAAAAAGTAACTCCCACTTACTTTTTCATTTTTATTCAATTATTTTAACTCATTTTCTTAAACTACGCGCCAACCCTAACGGATAATGTTTTGTGGGACTGAGGGAGTAGCTAATAGTCGAGTTTATATACAAGTTTCAAGAGTAAAGCTCCAAAAGTCCAAACTCAGATCAAGTTAATTAGTTGCAATATTCAACAGTAAAACATTCGAAGGCAAGAAAGTTCAAATCTATTGTTTGGTTTTTCCGTACACTCTTTTTCTTGAAACCATCTCATATAAATATATATTATACTCTGTATTTATTATATTGTG
>JAYMSL010003533.1:0-12321 GCA_036897195.1 Plantago coronopus | reverse complement strand
AAGAATTGCTACTCTCAACCTCACAGTCCCTCGGTAATTATTCAATTGCATCAAGCTCTTATTTTCCGGTTGGTATATATTATTTGTCACATCTTTATTAAAATTTGTTTCTGCAATTCTGCATGCTCACTCACAAGTGTATGAGAAATTATTGTTCATTAGTTTTATACATGGTTATATATTCAAACTCTTAAAAATTTACACTACCCACTTTTTATGTTTTGCACGCGAGTACCGCGTGCATATTTACTAGTTTATATTAAATTAAAGTCTAGTTTGATATGATTTGTATATGCTCTTCTGGTTAATAACTTGAATCAAGTTAGAGAATAAATTGCAGTAGTATATCCAATAAAGTTGATGATATGGAACTTAATTTCAGTTGAACTCCAGATAAGGCTCTGTTATTCTCAATTTAAAGTCACATTCATTCAATTCAGTTCAGATCCATTCAGATTTGGTTAGTTTAAATTTGTACTTCACTTTAAATCCATTAAGTTCAGTTCAGTTCCGGAATTCTCAGCTGAAAAGAACAGAGCCTAAATGAGCAGTGTCAAGATTGAAAACATCAACGTTGTGATCTCAGTTAACTCTTAATCGATTTCCACTCCTCAATCGCGCACCACCAAGAGTCCAAGACCACGAAACTGGTCTCCCCTCACAGCCAGGCCGAACATGTATGTTGATTCCTCACAAGTAGGCAGGACCGCAGCTGGTTAGCTGAGCCTGAACTATAGTCCACATTTTATCATCAAATGACGTCATTACAAAATTATTTTTATTAAGAACTCGAGTTCAAGGTACACGTTTACATAAATATTAAGCTGTGTTCAGTTGAAATCCTCTGAACTGAACTGAACTGATCTGAATGTACCTGAACTGAACTTAATTGAACCAAACGGAAGACAATATTATAATTAAGTTAAGGTTAACTGAACTGAACTGAACACAACTGAAAAGTTGAATTGAACAGGGCCAATGGTACAGTTATCACACAATATTTTTTCGATAAATGGTTAGTAAACTGATTATCACGTTCGAATAATGATACGGTAAGCGGTAAGAAAGGGTTAGTAAATTGGTCTATCAATGCTCTTCTGTTTTTTTTAAAGATAAATGAATCTAGACTTTGTTTAATTCTAACTTAATTTCAGTTGCGTTCAGGGGCGAGGCTAGCATTTGGTTTAGGAGGGGCAAAAATAATATTCTCCCGCCCTATTTAAAAATTTCTGGTGTTGATTTTTTTTCTCGAACTTTGACCGTAAATTACTCCTGATTCATAACATATAAAACTGTAATAAAATTTTGTTACCTAACTATTTTCATAAAATATTTTGCTATTGTATAATTTTCAAGCAATTTACGGTATAAGTTCGAAAAAAAAAATCAGTCATAGGAAGTTTCAAATGGAATGGAGTTAGTAAATACTTTTATTTCCAATAAACAAAAAATTAGACCTTCCTGGTAGTGCATTAGACCTTTTTCGAAGTGGAATTGGATTTGGATTGCGTGTTGGTACTGGTAATAATATTCGTATCTGGCAGGACCCTTGGATCCCTAGAGATAAAATTTTCTCACCTATCACACCTGATTTATACGATCTTGGAGATACTGTGGTTTCTGATTTGATTGATCCTCAGACCAACTCTTGGAATCAGTTTATGCTGCATACCTTATTTTGGGATGAGGATATTTCTATTATTCAGCAGATTGCTATTCCAGGGAATAACATACAGGACCAACGAATCTGGCACTATTCACGGTCAAGAATATATACTGTTCGTTCAGCGTATTACCTTGACCTTGAATCCAAGGAAAGCGTGATAACTAACCAGGTGGGACAGAGTAGCAATGGATCAACCAGGAACTGGATGTGGCTGTGGTCACTTGCGTTGCCCAGTAAAATAAAAATTTTCTTCTGGCAGCTTATTCACAAAGCTCTTCCTACTCTTTCTGCTTTACATCATAGGAGAATTTTACATGACGACTTATGTGCTATTTGTGAATCTTCTTAAAGCCTACTTCATGTCTTTAAGGAATGTCATTATGCTAGACTTTTTTGGGCTATGTCTAATATTCCGCATGCTGTAACTTCACATGTCACCACAGATTTTGAAGATTGGTTGCTGCATGTCAGAAATCATCTGGCCAAGGAGGAACTATTACTGTTCGTATGTGGATGTTGGACGATTTGGTTCAATCGTAACCAACGCGTCCATAACAAGGATGAGTCTTCACCAGCGGAGGCGATATCATTTACCCGAGACTATCTACGCAGATTTGCAGAGGCACAGGGCATGTGCAAGATGCCTAAAGTAGACACAACAGGCAGTTCTGATAACTGGGAGCCTCCAGTTCCTGGTGTTGTCAAGATTAATTGTGATGCTGGAATTTCACAAATTGGAAACTATGCTATGCTTGCAGCAGTTGCTCGGGACTCTAGCGGATCGATCACGGCATGGGAGTGCAAGAAGGCGACATTTATCCAGAATCCAGAGATAGCTGAAGCTCTGGCAGCAAGGTTAGCTATTCAGCTAGCTAATAGAATGCAATGGACATACATTGTAATTGAGGGAGATTGATGTAGCATCATTCGAACTCTGCAGGACGCACCACAGAATCTCAGTCCAGCAGGGGGAATATTGGCAGAAATTAGATTATTAGCAAATTCTCTTAATTCTGTAGTTTTTTCCTTTGTGCGCAGACATCGAAACACATTAGCGCATTTATTAACTAAGCTTTGTGATTCAGATTGCGAAGGTTGGACGGAATTACCTTTTCCTCAACCTATTGTAACCGACATTTGATTATTTTATTAATATAATATGAAGTTATCCTAAATTTTTTTATATATATATTTTAAAGCAATAAAAGAAATTAATAATATAGAAATACGAT
Organism: Plantago coronopus; assembly: GCA_036897195.1. Classification (NCBI taxonomy): domain Eukaryota; kingdom Viridiplantae; phylum Streptophyta; class Magnoliopsida; order Lamiales; family Plantaginaceae; genus Plantago; species Plantago coronopus. The sequence continues at coordinate 9,423 of JAYMSL010003533.1, read as the reverse complement.
ACAAATGTTACCTAAGCAATGAGATAAAACATACTGACACACCATTATAAAGTAATCACAACGGTTCTCGACGAAGCCTTATAGTTTAATTGAATTTCATAACGGTGAATATAAGAGGTACTTTAATATGTGACCTCGCCACTGGTTGTGTTCAGTTCAGTTCACTTCAGGTCTGCGTATAAAATTTCACTTCAGGTCTACGATAAATTTATATTTGAATTGAGTTCAGATCATTTAATTTCAGTTCAGTTTAGGAAATTTTAGGTGAGAATCTAACATAGATTTTTTTTCATTAAATTAAATTAATATCTGTAAATTATTTTAATTGATCCAATACTTGAAGTAAAATGAATCGAATGAAATAATGAAAGTCAAAGGTCAATTTATTTTGTCGTTATGTTAATAGAATTTAAAATGGGCTTACAAGATTCGTTAGTGTTAATTAAGTTGTTCTATTTGGATCAATAAATTAATCATCACTGAATCTATACAATTATCTTTATCCTGGAATCTCATTAATTATTAATTTTGTTTTCATCTTTAATTTATTTCACGAAAACTTTAAACGACTTAAACCCCGGGTCTCTATATAAACCCCTAGCGACCAAAATGTAAACTCCTTTTCAAACTGCTGCCGATCAGAGCTCCAGTACTCCGCCTCCTTGTCCGGCCACTCTGTTGCCTGAGCACGGCCAATGATGATGAGTGCTCTCATCAGGTGATAATTCCTCCTCTTAATTTTAAGCTATAATTGATGAATGCACCTCCCCCAACACCTCTCCGCTTAGAAAACGGTTGTAGATCCCCTCAATCCGTATTAGCTTAATATCCCTAAATCAACAGAATTTGGATACTGTTAATAAAACCTATTAGATTGGGTAGTGATTATAACTGAAAATAAGCGGAAGCAGATAGATGATTTGGGAGAATTATCCAGGTATTTCTATTTCAAGTTCTTACTCTTTACAAGGAATCCTAGTTCTATTTATAGGCAAAAAGGATTAATTTCTACATCTAATAATAAATTAGAATTACATAGATCCAGTCCATTTAAAATTTTAGAACTAAGATTAAAAAAAAACAAAAATAAAACATACGGAAAATATTTATGTTGCACTTGAACATTTTCCTATTTTCGAAGTTATAACACTTGAACATTAATTTCATTAAACGTTTATCTTCGCTTTGTTTAGTTACATTTCAAAAAGTTAGATTATATCATTTTGCAAAGTTTAAATACTTTTTTAAGTATTGTTGGAAATTTTTCCCTCATGTGTGTAATTTAAAAATGTTGGTGAAAGTTTTATGAGTGATTTAAAATAAAATTAAAGATTTACTGACGGAAAACTTAACAGTTAACACCGACTTTTGTGTAAGTTGAAAAAGATTTTCAAAGGTTTGTGTGTAGTTTGGTATTAATATGAGGTTTGCGTGTAACTTCAAAAATGGAGAAAAGTGTTATGTGCAATATAAAAAAGTTCCATCCATTTAATGCTTGAGCAGGCCAGTCTCCTTTCAGCCTAAATCTTCTCAGAAAAGTTGTTGTACTAGCCTTGCAGCCGTTAGCCATGCCATGATCCTGTTCCTAGCACGTTTCTTGATTCTCCTATTGCTATTAGCAACTTCTTCTTTATCTTTATTACGCTCTGGTCCTTTATAACTTTCTTTCTTTCATCTTGCACTTTAATTGTGTGCAAATTTGTACAATTACTGTTCATATTTTGACATTCCCCCTTAAATGTATATATTCGTTACATCTTGCCTTAGTTAGGAAATCAGCCAGTTGATTCTTGCTCCTTATGTAACAAGGTTTCACTATTCCATCCATCACCTTTTCTATGATTTAGTGACAATCTATTTGTACATGTTTTGTTCTCTTATGTAGAATGGGGTTCTTAGTTAGACAGATTGCTGATTGATTGTCACAATGAAAACATTGTTCTCAAATTTTGTAAATAGTGTATATTCATGTTTTGACTGTTTGAAACCAACTGACATGAGGAAATCTGTCAATGTTGTGTTCCATTGTCTTGAGGCTTGCTTGAGTCCATATAAGGATTTGTTTAGTTTACATACATGTTCCCCTTAAGTTTCATACCTGGAGGTAATTCCATGTATATTTCTTCTTCTAAACTTCCATTTAGAAAGGCATTATGTATATCTAGCTGCTCTAAATGCCAATTTTGCTTAGCTGCTAGCCTGCTACTGCAATTAAAGTTTTTATTGATGTTAATTTTGCCACTGGGCTAAATGTTTCTTCATAATCTAGTCCATATTTTTGTGTGTAACCCTTGGCTAAAAGCCGAGCTTTATATTTTTTCAACTTCTCCATTGGAATTCAGCTTAGTTTTGAAAACAAACTTACATCCAATAGGTCTTACTCCTGGTGGTTTTTGGATTATTGTCCAGGTTTCATTTTCTTGGAGAGCCTGTAGTTCTTCATAAATAGCTTTTCTCCAATGTTGAGCTTTTACAGCTTCCTCATAGGTTTTTGGCTCTTGGTGCATGGAAAGCATCACTGTATATGTTTTATGTTTTTCTGACAATCTCTCATAACTTAAAAACTGAGAGAGTGGGTATTTCTCTTTTTCTTCTTTCTGAACATGATAAGTCTTTGATTTTGGTAATTTTGCATGATGAAAATTTCTCAGATAGGTAGGAGTTCTAGTATCTCTAGTTGTTCTCCTTAGTTCTTGTATTGGAGAAGGCATCTCATCATTTATTACTTCTTCAGTTTGTTGTTCACCTGGATGGTTCTGTGCTTCTGTATTTTCTGCATTTATCTGTTCACTTGGTTGAAGATTGTTATTTTCTTCAGTCTGCAGTACAGGAGCACTGGTATTTCTTAATATTTGTTCAGGAAAGTATGGAGCAATAAAGCCTTCTGAATTCTTTATTGTGTCTTCCCTTTTCGTGCTTTCTGATTTTTTGTGAAAAGGAAAGATATTCTCACTTCTCAGTGAATATATTACATCCCTAGAGATGATAACTTTTCCATCCTTTATGTCATAGAGCTTATAACCTTTTGTGGTTGGTGAGTACCTTAAGAATACACACTCCTTAGTTCTGGTATCAAATTTAGTTCTGTTTATTGAATTATTGTGTGCATTACATAGGCATCCATCCAAAGACTTTTATCTTTCTGTAATCTGGTTTCTCTCCATTAACAATCTCAAATGGAGTTTTATTGTTTAATTTAGGAGTTGGTATCCTATTAATGATATAGGCTGCTGTTAAAACAGCCTCACCCCAGAACCTTATGGGCATAGAGGAAGTAAACATCAAAGATCTTGCTACATTGAGGAGGTGTTGATGTTTCCTTTCCACTATACCATTTTGTTCTGGTGTGTAAGGACATGTTTTCTGATGAAGCATGCCTTGTTTTTCAATAAATTCAGGCATATGGAATTCTAATCCATTATCAGTCCTGATCTTCTTCACTTTAGTATTGAACTGTCTCTCAATCATTACAATGAAATTTTGTAAAGCCTGTTTTGCTTTAGATTTGAACTTTAGTAAATGTACCCATGTCATTCTTGAGTGATCATCTACTATAGTTAGAAAGTAAGTTTGATGATTAAAAGTTGGCACTGAATATGTCCCCCAGAGGTCACAGTATAAACATACATGATCCTAAACTAAATTTGGCCCCCAGAGGCCTAATCCATTTAATGCTTGAGCAGGCCAGTCTCCTTTCAGCCTAAATCTTCTCAGAAAAGTTGTTGTACTAGCCTTGCAGCCGTTAGCCATGATCCTGTTCCTAGCACGTTTCTTAATTCTCCTTTTGCTATTAGCAACTTCTTCTTTATCTTTATTACGCTCTGCCCTTTATTAACTTTCTTTCTTTCATCTTGCACTTTAAATGTGTGCAAATTTGTACAATTACTGTTCATATTTTGACAGATTAGGCGATAACAAAGTCCAATGTGTTGTAGCTGGTGAAGTAAGTTAGAATACTGTAATTACAATAACCATTATTTCATATTACAGAGGCCAGTTGTTGGAGCTTGCGCTTAGATTCTGGTACAATTTAGCGCCTTTTCTTCCGCATTACCTTGCAGCCCCTGTTGATCGCATTTGTCGAGCCTATATTAGGCAATTACCTTTTTTTACCGAGGTACTTTATTTATTTTGAGTTTACTTTCCAATTTGATTAATTTGTATCCATATGTTTCTCGTGCTAATTTATGTATATTATGATAGGCCGACATATTATGGTTTGATGAGGACCTTATGCCCGGAGTTAGAGATCAATTAGATGCCGGTTAGCTTGCCAATATGTTTAATTAACATAATATTTTAAGTTTAGAAAATCAGATATATGTACAACTAACAGAATCATGTAATGTATGCAGGCAGCTGTTACGCCTTTGCCATATGTGATGTTATCACTGCGGCGCTTGCTATTGCAAGCCGACGCTTTATTTTGTTAGCGCCGCAGTGGTTCATCGATGAGATGCCCATGGATAGAAATAGTAAAGTCAAAATTGGCACAAGGGGCGCGAACATGGAGCAGGCATGGGAGTTTGCACGTGATGTGGGGATTGGTGAAGAAGCTGAATTTCCTTATAAAGGCAAGAAACAACGGATGGTTATAGGACGAACTGCAAAGGTACACAAATTGTTATTAATATAATGAATTATGGATTTTTGAGTGATGAATATGAACATGATTGGTTGGTAGACTAGGGAAATAAGATAAAATTTAGAAGTGCGGTCAGTATTAATAATGGAAAGACTTCAATTTATTCATCGCCGGGCTTTCTTCTATATTCTTTCCAAGTCACCTTGGACCTAGAAAGAGGAGTAAGATCAAGTTTGGATTTGACATGCTATTTTAACTTTACCTAGATTATCTTAGTAATAATCAATTTCTCCACTACCAATCAGAATACAAAGTTAGAGGATAAACCAGGGCTTTGCATAGGTGAAAAGAGCTCTGTGATGTATCATTGTTTTAGATCTTGCAATTTCAATCCTAGGAAATATAATTATAACTTTCCTAGATCGCTAATTTAAAAGTTATCTTTAAGTTGTAATTTGTTGTGATCAATTTCGGATTGATCTTTCTCATATAATTGAATTATCTACATATAGACGTAGAAATATTATTTTAGCATTGTGTTTACTTTTTGACTGTGTAAATCCTAATTTTGGGAGAAATTATGTGATTATGTTGTCTGCCTCCTTGTTTTAGTCCATATAAGGACTTTAAATTTGTAGATGTCGATTTAAGTTCTCAAAAATCAACATACTAAAGGAGCGAAGAATGAATCTCAGATTACTAAAAAGACTAGAATGAACAATGTCTTGAATTGCGAGACAACAACCTCGATGTATATGTTAATAGATCCAGCCACATATGTCAAACCCCTTAGATATGTAATAAGGATAACTACAAAACAAGATTCTACTTAATCTCTGTTTGAAACCTCTCAAGTTGATGAGCACTATCTGCCATCATCAATGATAACCCTCGTCAATTTGCTAACAAGAAACTGATGATGCATACCAGGAAGAGCTTTCATAATAATATCAGTGACTTGAAGGTTCATAGAAACACGAGGAAGCAAAATAGCTTTAGATTCATAAGCCTCACGACCAAAATGACTGTCAATATCAATATACTTGTCCATTCGTGGTGAACTAGATTAGCTGTCATATGAAGAACACTTGTTTATCCACGTAAAGGTGTAGGACTAGAAGGAGCAAAAAATGGTAAAGCTTGTAAAAGAACAGAGGGAATATAAGACAAGGATAACTACTAAACAAGATTCTAGGTAATCAGCTGTATAGACCAGGTGGTATGCACATGTAGATTTGGTCTTCAAGATCCCCATTTAAGTTGTTCTAAGTGCCAATTGTTCTTAGCGGCCAGTGCAAAGAGAACTTCCACACTTGTCAACTTTGCTAATGGATTAAATATTTTTGTATAGTCCAACCCAAATTTTTGGGTGTAGCTATTGGATAAAAGTCAAGCTTTATATTTATGTATCTTAGCAGTAGAGTCAAGTGTTATCTTGAACACATATTTGTAACCAGTAGGTTTCACATTAGCTGGTAGAGGTACGATGTCCTATGTTTGATTCTCTTATAGGGATCTTAACTCATCCTGTATAGCTCACTTGCCATTTTGGATAAGTACGTGATTTTTCTATAGTATAGAGCAGCTTAATTGATAACATCTCTGATGGTTAGACAGTTTTTCATATCCCAAATAATTAGATGAAGGATGAATAGTGGTGTGTGCTCTTGACCTGGGAACTTTTATAATGATGAAAGTTCTTCAGGTATGATGGAGATCTTGATTCCCTATTTGATCTTCTCGAAACTGGTTCTGCAGTAATATCAGGTTATTCCATTTCTGGAGATTCTTCATGTTCTGTTAATAGTGCAAACGTATCTAGCAATTTTGTACCCCAGTGAAAGTATCTCTCCCAGTGGCTTGAAGATTTTGGATATTAGGAACATCTATGTAACTTCCCTGCAATGAAGCAGCCACCTGACTGTATAAAAGAAGAAAGAGCTAGTCAGCCAACAAAAAAAACAAAATGAATGAACTGCCTGTCAGAAGAAAGAGACATGTAAAATCTTGTCCGTTTTCTATGACAAGTGCTATATTATTATGCTCTAGACATTTCTGTTTGTGAAATAAAATACCAGCCAATGAATTGCCTCTGACTGTCAGATGTTGCCTGTTGTGAAGGCCAACAACCCTCAATCAAGGACGTCAATCTCAGATAGGTTTGAAAGTTTTTCACACTTCGATTCTCAGTCTCGAAAATGGCTGCATCTTCACTGCAAATTTGCTCTGAGTTCTATTCTTATCAGCCTTCTGTAATGATATCCATAGAGCCTGCAGTAGAGGTGCCTATCGTTAATAATTGAACGAGAGTTATACCACAACCTGGCCATGATAACCAGCTCAGCTCATAGTCAGGTTTTTAAACTTAAGTTTAATATCTTTCTCTGACCATCACTCTGAGGTTGGTGTGCTGTACACTACCCATGCTTAATTTAGTGCCCTATAGTCATGAATTGTTCATGCTTGTTGAAAGTTGCCCCGGTTTCTCAACCTTCTATTGAAGCAGTAACACTTACGCATGATAAGCTTTATATCCGCTGACATTTTCTGTCTTCTGTTGTTGTTATCAGAAGTCACTTGTGCGCATCACTTCTTTCGAATCAGATGATATCGAGAATGACATTCCAACACTACTGAAGAAGGGACCTGTAGTTGCAACCATCTATGCAGATAGTCAACTTCTACTTTACAAGAGCACTGTAAGTATTTAATTATGGCTTCAAATGCTAGTAATTAGTATTCCAAAACAAGAGGAAACAAACAAGTTTTGTAAGTCTTACTAAGTCTTAACTATCAAAGGTTTTACCTTCTCAAAATTATAAGTTTTTTAAAAAAAAATGAGAGCAGAAATCTTAATTGAACTTCTTTTCGTGCATTCATTTACTCCTTATTATATATCTCTTGTATAAATTATAATAAGATTTTGTTTATGTACTATATACCGAGTTACTAATATGGTTTATTTCCTTGTAGGAGGTTTATAACCCTCCAAAAAGAGACAAGTCGGAGGAGAAATTATTGGCTGGCGCTCTGCACGCGGTAGCAGTTATCGCTGCGGGGACGACGATGGTGTGCCGTATTGTATTATCAAAAATTCGTGGGCGCGCACCTGGTGTTACCATGGGTGTGCTAGAGTTCACCCATCTGCCTTATTTCAAGTCGGATACCCCATCGATCCTTATGTAGCTTAGATTTCGTTTTTTGCTTTTAGATTTTTGCTTTTTGGAATGTTATATGGATTACATATACTATTAAGACCATAATCCATATACGATTAGACCCATATATTCCATTTCAAATTTGAAGACTATATCCCGTGTGATTTATATCTTAGGAGTAGGTGTTTTTCAATTCATTTGAGAACATCTAAACCTTAAATAATTTGAATGTGCTAAACTGAACTTTTGCATGTATAAATTCAAATTAGGCAATGATCTGAACAAATCTAAATCTAAATCAAACTGAAATTAAAGAAAACTAAATCGAGTTTTATAGTCAAGAAGCTACCTCGTAACAATTCTACTAGAAGCTCGTAACAAGTCATCTACATATTGACAATTCCATTCAAGCTAAACGAAAGAGTTCTACTAGATCCTCGTAACAATTCTACTAGATTATCTACATATTGACAATTCCATTCAACCTAAACAAAAAAGAGTTCGACAAACAAGCAATTCCATTCTAGTTAGTAGAAAAGAGTAATTAGATAATAACTACTCAATTCCACGCTAACAGTAATTAGAAAGGAGTAGCAGTTTTTGTGTTGTTTTTTATATAGACTAGTATTATTGGCACGCGAATACTCGCGTTCTCGTTTTATTTATATGGTGGAGTATACGTAATTTTTCAATTTTTATGTAGTTTAATATTTGGGCGCATTTTACTCACACCCCCTACTAAGGTTTCTAATTACATCTAACCCCCTACTAGTCCAACAATAACATGTAACCCCCAAAATATGATTTTGTGTTGACTTTTCTATTTTGAAATTTTACAATATTGATAACCAAACAAGGCCTTATTGAGATTATTTGTTTATACCTTGTTTTGCTCAATTAAATATATTTATTTCAATTATACACCTTCTTTCCTTACCGTTTCCTCACTGCTTCATCTCTTCTAATTATCTTTATCATTTTCATTTCCATTTCCATTATTATTATTATTATTATTATTATTATTATTATTATTATTATAATAATAAAAGTTAGTAGTAGTAGTACTTATACTACTACTACTAAAACAAAAAGAATATATCAACCTTAGATGAAACAAGTTAAATTAAGAAAGAAAGATTATAGTAAAAACAATTGGTGTGATATAATTTTATTATAAAAACGTTTATACCACGAATAGTGTCATGCGTAAATGATATAAGAAGATATCAACCACATATGAATAAATAAACCTCAAATTAAACAAGTAAAAGTAAGAATAACGTAAATATTATAGTTAAAAGTTGTTAAGAATTAAAAGTATATATTATGAAATGTTGGAAAATATTTGTTTTTATAAACCAAGATAATCCAATTGACAGGAAGAAAATAAACACTCATGCATACTAATAAATTTCATTAGTTCACCTTTGCATAACCATAGTTATTTTTTTGCCAATATTTAAATGTATATCAATTAATTATGGAAGATAACCATATTAATTAAATAAGTTTTGTGGCACATGTCAGTTTTGTGATTAAAAGTCCAATTACATTTGACCCACCCTTTGCAACTAAATTGTTATGCCATGTTTGGTCATCTTAAAACACAACGGCAACAATTAATTCGTAAAAAGTCAAATCCGGGGGATTAGATGTAGTTGAAATGGTGTAGCAGGAGGT
>JAYMSL010003532.1:0-12321 GCA_036897195.1 Plantago coronopus | reverse complement strand
CATGTAAGCAGTAGGATTACCTAAACATGACCATCTTTAGATATAAAGCTATGCGTACGCCGCATCACAAAATAGTATATGAATAAGACATGGAGATTTAGAATCAGGAATATCACATAGCACGAATGTCCAACGGAAGAAAGTAATACGTTCCTCCCTTGCCAAGCTTTTCAAGTTTCACTTTCCGCTGGCTTTTATGGATTTCGCGGAGGGCTCCGTTGGTATGCTAGAGTTCTTTTTTTTTTTTTTAATGTTTTGGGCTTTAATTTAAATAATGATTTGCTTTAAATAATAATGAAAACACGAGATAAATAAGGAATACGATTTTCATTAGAATTAGGATTCAACAGAAGACCTAACAACAAAAAATAAAATGCGAATTTCATTAGGATTAGGACTTAACAAGAGATCTAGCAACAAATGTTTCTGACTGGCCGCTTATTATAAAGGATAAATAAATCATACAAAACGTTTTTTTTTAACTCTAAATTTTATTAAAGGTTGTTTATCTTGGTAATGTAGGCTCTTTAAATCTGTGTCATGCCAAATAGTATGTAATTTTATTTATTTATTTATATTTATTGAGGCAGCAAAACGAGGTTTATAAATAATTCCCCATTTTCTTCCACAGTGACTCAAATCCCCGACTTTTTAGTTACTCTAGGGCCTAGGCTCCCCATTGTTCATCATCGTTGAGATGGAATAAGAGCATTGGGTTTTAGTCCCAACTCCCAACATCTAGGAAACCTTACATAGTGGGCATTACTACGGTGATTCAAAATGCTACTTATATTCTACTACCTGGTTTATGAAGTGCACCTTCGATTTTCTTAGTGTTTTGCTTTACAAGGATCTTTTGAGAATACCACAAAGCCATGTTGAAGTGGAATATTCAACAGGCACTGCCAGTCTGCCACATAACAAGTGAATGAAAATAAGCGATATCAGAAATGATCATGAAGATCATTCAAGAACAGCAAGCAAAGAACAAAAGAAGAAAACACAGAAATCGACTAAGTGTTGTTGCTATGTTAAAAACGTAAACCAATTGATGAAACGTGTGACGATTTCTTCAATATACAATTTGGAGGATTTAATTGCGTAGTGCGGCATGATGCGGCTCTAGAGCGGCGGAACACGCATACACGGAACACAGGATCACAGCTTGAAGAGCGGGAAGTCTCAACTGCCATGGTGCAGTGCACCAAACACTGCAGAACACAAAAAGGGACTAAGCAGAGCAAATTAGGGTTACACCACCTCGAGACGATCTCCGACGATAGCAACTTATCAGTGGAGGAACCCGTGAATCTTCCTTGTGTCTTCACCAGTCAATTAACATAGGACTTTGGATCAATCAATTGTTGTCTATATTCTCGTATTAGAATCTTAGAAGTAGTATAAATAGATAGTCTCCTGTAGTTGTAATTACTCAATTCATTCTAATACAAATCAGCTTAATACAAATCAGCTTCCAGCACTTATGTTTTAATAAGCGAGAATTCTTCTCCCAAGTTTTCTGTATTTTGCTTGTTTATATCTAATGCCTCTTCCATCTGGAAAAGAAATCACAAGCCACTTTGTTCCAAGAAACATGTACATTATTCACTAAACTTTCGGATGCGTATACCCCCGAAATTCGAAAACATGTCCTTCAACACTGCTTCCTAAACTTCATAGAATATGTATTATATATACAAGACCACATAGATGTTTTATTTGTACACGGTCATACATATTATATATATACACATATATACAACGAATTTGATTAATGAAACAGACTTTTCAAATAACTAGTAAATGCAAAAATATAATTTGTGCACTCATCATGTTTTCCTTGCGCACGTCAAGCAATTAACCTGAGATGGAAAAAGGAGGGTGAAATAATAGACACTAACAATGAAATTGATGGCAAGATATACACTAGATTTGCCTACTTCATTTTGTACCTTCTTCCGAAAAATCAAACATCCCACCAATCCATCCTTCCTCGTATGGATTTTCCGGCTTTGCATTATTACCACTTGCATCCACCTCACAAGTAGCAGCTTCAGTTTGTTCACAATTACCCTGGACCTCTGGTTTATTAGTATAGTAGCCTTCCTTAAAGAACTGTGCAAAATCTATATTTTTATCCACCCTTGGAGGCATGTCTAAAGCAGAGTCAGTACTGTCAACATCCTTGGGTGACAATTCATAACTCGATGAGCATGACCTACTCATAGAAGGTTTATCCACAACGTAATTAACACCCTTGTTCTGCACCGTGATAAAGGGCATACCAGGTCTGAACCTCTCGTCCATTGATAATGATCTGAGATTGGAACTCCCCTCCTTTTCTGGGTTTGGACCACTTGGAGAATGGCTAGTAAGCACTGTACCTCTGCCCATGTTCATGTGATCTAAATCAAATAAACTCTCGATTCTTCTAGAGGATCCTGATAAAAATCAGAAACAAATATTACATGAACTGGGAGGATAACCAAGGCAAGAAGTAATAAATAACGGTGCTTCAGTCCCAGCTACAAATTGCAAGGAGTATTAAGCAACATGAAAACAGTATTATACATCCATCAGAAAGTAAAAGTTTCATGGTTGACACATTTATGGTTACCTCCTTCAGAGCTTTCAGTAGAACTAAATGATGGAGGGTTCGAAAGACAGATGATACTCGACTCATCAATATTTTCTTTAGCTTGACGATTATCAGGGGAAGCATTAAGATATCTCCTGTCAGAAGGTGTAGCTCTGCATAACAACCAAGTTAATATGCAAAATGGAATTTACAGGCCCAACATTCTCGGAACAAGAAAAATATATGTACAACAAACACGTAAAATGAAAATCGAGCAGTGTATTGTGTTGCAACAGGATTAGAGAGAAAGGGACAATAGTGCATTGACAAAGAAGCTGCAGAACAAGGTGGAAGCTACTTCAAGTTGAAAGCAATAAATAATTGAAAAAACATTCAGATCACGATGGTATATAAAAAGTGCTTATTAATTTTTCATTTTTTTGTTTTTTGTTTTTTGAAGATGCAAAGGTGGCTCGAACCCCCAACCTATTGGTTGGAAGGGAATTGTCTTACCAACTGAGTTGCGCTTATTAATTTTTCTTACATAGGTGACTTCACCAGTGTTACTGAATCTGTAATTTGAAATCATAAGAATGGCACTTGATGAAAAACCATATGCAGATACCTGATACCCATCTTTTCTGAAGCTATTTCAAACAACATTGCTTGTCAGATAAAGGAAACCCAGCAGTCTCAAGGAAGAATATTTCCATTTCAATATTTGCTGATTTCTAGTCTGATCATAATTTCCATTCTTGCCAAGTTATATTTTAGGAGTCTAGTTTAATTCTACATCCTATTTGTGTTTACTTCTCAGCCTCAAAAAGAGAATCTACGAGCTGCATATTTACTTATGCCTTAAGCATGAATTGATTTTACGATTAGAGCTGACTATTGAGTCTTACGGAAGCAAAGTACTTGTTATCAAAGGCTATGGAAAAACCTGTAAGAGAGAGAAAGTGCCCATTTCAATCTTAAACATCTCAGTTTTGATGTAAACACATTTCACATGTTTTAAAATGAAGCTATTTTAAAACAGCTAAGCTTTAAGATCTCATTATGTTTACATAGCATTATGGTTCATGGAAGAAAAAAAATCCACAGACAATGGTTACTTATTATCACTCACCAGAGACCATTTTCTTCCAATTATAACTTATATTGTTCTCAAGTTTTCCTATAAAATAATAGCCGTTTATTATCAGTTCCCCTTTAGCAGATAGCTTAAGGAGAATAAACAATTTGCTCAGTACATAATTATAAGAACAAGTAGAATAAAGCAAACAGTAATGTTGGCCAATAATCCAATATCATGTTAGTATAAGGTATTACCTGTCGCTCCAGACAGATCTTGCTCTAGGAAAATGGTCAAATACAGGCAGCAAATCCTTGTGCCTTATTTCAACTTCAAGTGAATGAGCTGTCTCGATTTCGAACTCCCCATCCATATATGAGTCGGCTCTAATTGGTCCAATCACATGAAAATGGATCTAAATAAAGAATATAACAGGTTAGTTGAAGGAAGAACTCTAAAACACAGGCTGCAGACATCCATGTAGACTTACAGGTGTAAATCCAGAAGAGCTCTATGGTTTGTTACTTTTTTTAGTTGATATGGAATCCTGATTTTATAAATGTCAATTGTAGCTTACTTCCTAGTGTTGCTTTAAAACTGCTAAAGGCTGCATTTTATTCACATTTATTTTTACTATTATATATATACATACATATAATATATATATATATAATATATATATAATATATATGTGAATTGAACTCTTCCAGTTGCTTGCGTTTGTTGTCTGAATTCTTTTCCTTCAACGACCAATTTGCTATCACTTACCTTTGGATTTTGCCACATGAATTTATTGCAAGAGCTAATTTGAACTTCAGCATTGGACAGATACCATTGTGATCTCTCTGGAAACTTCGGTGCATTGCTCTTAACCACTTTCTTTTCCATGGCACACATATTCTCTGGGGCAATCATTCTTGAGTTATCATGACCCTGAGAATCGTTTGATCCACCAAATATGATACTTGAAATGCATTCCTCTCTCTCCAAATGATCTGATCTTCTGCAGACATCCCACCACTGTATAGGTTCAACTTTCACCCTGAATTCCTCATTCTGTGGTTGAGCAGGTTCAGGTTTACTCTCACATTGCTCAAACCCCATATCTGACTGAATTTCATGTTGAACCACAAAGCCTGATGGTGTATAAACCAAGATATGCTTTAGCGTACTCCCACTTGAGATCATATCCACAGAACCAGCAGAGTTATGAAAAACTGCAGAAACTGCTCCAGACGGAACCCATATCTTACCAACTACTGAAGCAGCAGCATTGCTTACTGAATTAAGCAACCCAGAATCACTGCATCTAATACGGATGATTGCAGAGAGGGTACAAGGAGGTGGAGGGGAACAACTTTGCTCACTAACGTTGAAAAATGATGTCGACAGCCAAGATGGAGTCAAAGCAGGAAACTTGAGTGCACCATGCCCCTGAGTTACTGATGCTTGAAAACCATCATTTCCCCCAAATGTAGACAGGACAAAGATATGGCAAGTCCCTTTTGATGATACTACAGCAATCCAGCGACTATCATAACTGAAACTGATATCTTGGATGACCTGTTGGAGAAAACATAGAGAAGGGCCAACAAATATATGAGATCTAAGACCTTCTCAGACATATCCCCCTAACACTTAACATGATCGTAAGGCATACACTTACAGCAGTGGTTAGACCACGATGTAGGCTATACAGATGCACAGAAGAAGAGCTCCAGTCACTAAACCCTGATCCATTGCACTTATGAGAAGGCTTGATTTGGAAGATTTTTATATTATTTCCATGTACGGATGCAGTGACCAGAAGGGTCCCACTTGGATCAAAACATAAAGCAGATATCGGACTTGTATGAGCCCTAAATTGTGATATAATCTCCAAGGAAACCAAATCTTTCACGACAACCTGCATAGGTACGTGAATGAAGAGTGCCTCGAATAATTGATAACGAAAACAACAAGAAAGCTTTTATAGACATATAGTAGAAACTCAATATTCCACACATACCAATCCCGTATGCTCTGATTCAGGTGGTCCTAGCTTTCCATCTTTCCAGGAAGGGGAACTTGGACCATCCGACAGCAGCTCTGGGCAGTACTTTGATAACCTTTTGTACCCAATGTCGCCGAGGGTGAGTATTCCATTCGCCAAGACCTTGCCAGATTCCACAGCATAACGAGCCACTGGAGTAGCAGTGCCTGGAGATGTTGAAGGACTAACACCAGAAGCAAGGATCTTGGGACTGACTCGGCATGTGCTTAACAGAAATGGACGATTAGGGGGATATGCCAACCACCTAGGTCCCACAGCCATTGGACCATAACCTGTGCTACTCCCAAACAGTCCTTGCTCCCCAACTCGGGGAACAGGACTAGTGACAACTATGAATTTCTGCTCGAGGCTAATGGCATCAAAGCAGTATATCTGCTCAACACAGGGAAACAAAATCCTGATCACATCACATGAAATTAATTCCATAGGATATCTTATTCTAAGTTTCTAACAGACAAATACATATAATACTAGCACTCTGCATTAAACTATACTAGTCATCAACTGCATACAATGAAAATCCTCCTGAACTCATAATGTATCTTTCCTCTGATAGAGAGGTTACAGAAATGTCTGCAATCGAGAAAGTAGTTCTACGTGCAAAGGGATCGTATCATCATTTGATATATCAATTATCAACACAAATTACAGCCAAGCAGTCAGTTTAGTAACTACGTTACTTAGTCAAGGACAAGAAAACATCCCGTGTATGATATCAAAAAGGAATTCAATCTTACATCAACTATATTTGTAAAAGACTCTGTAAATAATAAGATCTAATTTAAGTCCATACTAATATTTCCCATGAAACAATCTAAAATACACACCCAAAATAGAAGGGTTCAGAATAAAGAAAAGAAAAGGGAACACGGACAGCAATACAAACAAAAGCTGCAGAATAGTAGTTCAAAGTTTCTCAAATAAGCCAACAATTCACATTTTTTGTCCCCCAGAACCACGGGTCTGAATCCATTTTAAGTTGAGAATAGTTTGCATGACTATTAAACTTAGTCTTCTCATCTCTGACTGCTCCTTTCTTATTCTTCCAGAAATTAATAGAATTTGGGCCAACTTGTTCATATTAATTAGGTACTTACTTGTTCTTGAAGACCAATAGCCACCACTCGAGGACTGCATCTAATCATAAACACTGCAGACTTAAAGCCAATAACCTTCACATATTCGTTAGACTTCATTGAGTAAAAGCGAACAGAGGTAGGTGGGTTAAAAGAGCTTCCAAGTGATGAATATGTAGAACCATATCTATCAGTCCCTTGGGCAGCATTTTGGAGTGCAGTGACTCTTTCATCCTCATCTCCTCCAACAACAGCCAACACAGGGTGTGAAGATTTATACTTTTCGGCACCATCAGAAGTTACAGGAAATGGAAGCATCTGTAAAAAGCTCACTGGTCCATCGCGTTTTGAAACCAATTCACTTAGACCCGAAGCATCCTCAACATCAAAAACTTGAAAACCCTTAAGATAACCAAGTAATAGGACGCGCCTGGAGACAGTTGGACTAAGCTCTAACTTGTCAAACCCTGCCCACAGAACCTGATCAACACAAAGGAAGCATGCCATCAGATTTTCATAATTAAACTCCTCGATAATAAACAAGATCTACCTACACACTATACAGAAAGGCTCATCATATCCAGCATTTAAATTATTGAAATCACACTTCAAAACATTGTCTGAGATGAACTTAATTAATTAATTACCCTACCATGATCGCACTCGATCAAAACTACACAGATATAGCAACATGAATTATGAGATTGAAGAATGAACTCAGTACAGATTTCACCGCAGAACCACTTGAACTAATATTTGAAGTACAACTGAAGTAACTTAAAAAATTTGAAACACATATAAGTAACCAAGAGCAAAACGGCACAATTCCAAACTAAACACATGCAGCTTTATCAATCAAGGAATTAAGGAGCTCTATTATACAATAACACACGAATTCAACAATCATCAGCCAAAACGAAGTCCAATTTACCTGCTCTCTGCGATCATCAACAGACGAGGTAATTGAAGCGGCGACAGATGCACCGGCGGATCTCACGGCGGTGCTAGCGTTGGTGGAAACAGTTTTGATACAGGATGAAATAATCCTCAGAGAATTAGGCAGCAACCTGCTGCTTTTACCCTTGCCTTTTCTCATCCTCAATTTTGTAACTAACAATCTCACTCTCTCTTAAAATTTACCAGCCAAGAAGCTCGCGGGCGAGTTCCATCTCTACGCAGTGGCCGTGGCCGAAGTACTGCTCCGATCAAGCTCAGTAAAATCGCCGGGAAAGAAGCAGAAGAGTTTGTGACACTTTTTTACGTTTGGTTTTGTGAAATTTATGTTTTCAGGTGTTAGTCCTGACGAGTTTTGACTTGGTATAAGCGCAGGACGCATAGACTTATGTTGATTTGATTTATTGATAATATATTACTCCCTCCGTTCCATTAAAAACTTACTACACACTTACTTTATCTTAGTTTAAGAAATACTAGTATTATAATAGTTAGTGTGTAATATCATATTGATTAAATAGTAAATAATTGATAAATGAGAAGAGAGAATGGAGAAAGTGTTGATAAAGTAGGAAATTTAAGTACTCCATCCGTCCAGTCAATAGTTTCCCACTTTCCTTTTTTGTAGTCCATTACAAAGCTTCCCATTTCCTTTTTTGGACATGTGGTCCCAAATCTTCATTCACCCATTTAATTACAACACACCAAAAAGTACTACAACCACCCCACTTACAATATAATACTTGTATTTCTTATTTTGTTGACAAAAAAAACAATGGGAAACTTGTTCTTGGACGGAGGGAGTAATAAAAATTTAGAGGAAAAACTTTCATTATTTGGGTTAGTAAGTTGGGCTTTTCTATTCTCAGGTCACGTTCGTACCAACCTGAACGCAGGTCACCGTTAGATGAGTGCCACGTGGATTCGGTTCGAAGTTTGAAATTATATTTTATGTAATTATATTGTAAAATTAAAATATGAATGTCCAATTCTACCCTTCTTGAATTTGAATTTATTTTTATAATAATTTACTTCCCCAAAATCACCTCATCTTCCCAACAATTAAAATTTCCCACAATCAGAATCTTCAAACACGTGAAGAACCCTAGCCTCCGTCTCTTCTACTCCGCCCGGCATCCGCCTCCACTATCCTCCGCCACCTCTTATATATCTTCCCCAAATTCCTCAAGCTCACTAACACTGATCATGGATCCAAATACTAAACCTTACTCTTTCTTCAAAACCATGACAGGAGACGACTTCACGTACCGTTTGGTAAGTCATTCTTTATACTTTCTTACGTTCTTCTTACATCAGATGACTTCTTGAGATTTAATTTGAGGCAATGTTGATAGAGAGATCTATGGAACAATGTTGATGAAGTTGTTTTTGTTTTCTTCTGTAAATTTGTACAGCAACTGCCACCTGATTTTGTTCAATTGCACAAAGACACATTGTGCCATGATTCCAAGCTCATAACCAGATGTGCTGGAGAAACATGGGATGTGAAAATTGAGCGGCTGATTCATATGAAGGGGAAACTCCTTAGGAGTAATGTTGACTATGAATTGATGATATCTATTAGTTGAATTCTGTGGGATGTGGACGGATTAGTGTTTCTTCCCCTGTTTTGTTCGATTTTATTTTGTGTGAAATGCTTTTGGCTTGAGGAATTGATGTGATTTTGTTCAATGTGAACTGCTCTTGGATTGATGATTTGATGTAATGGAGATATGAATTGATGTTTTGTCGGTTTTCGAATTGGAGTATTTCTATGAGGTAGAGGTATGTGAATCAACTTCTCAAGAATATGATCTTATTAATGCACAAAAAAGGAATCTGTGAATGCTGGTATAACGGTGTCGAAATTTGTATTGAGATGTGATAATTTCTGTAAGAGGAAGCAAGATGCAGATCCTCCCTTGCTTCTCTGTATATATTTGGAGAAAGAAATAACAGAGCTTTAGTTTAAAATGTCATTGAGGCACTTTTGTGCTTATTAAGCTCATAATGGTTACGACGAACAAAATTTTAATCAGTTTATCAACTTCAGTGTTGAACTCAAATATCGGAAATTTTTAATAGCTAATTGTGCCATGGAGAAAGATTCAGTGCAGTTGATTCACATTGCTTCAAGGATAGCTAATTGTTGTCGGGCGGCATTGTTGTGGCACTACAACTTAGCATCAATGATACATTGGTTCTGCCTAATTGTTGCCGGCAGCATTGATTCATTGTCATGGCAACAACGTCCACCAAACTCAAAGAAAAACAACTCCATGGCATGAACATCAATGTATAAAAAAGTCTCAAGGAATTCATTTCAAAACTAAAAGAAGTGTACCAATTTAACAAAACAAAATATGAATCTATGTCTTGAGCTATTTAAAAATAAATAGTACCAAATCCTATGCTTGTTGGAAATATTAAAAACACTGCTAATCAATATCAATGAAATAGTATTCTTCCATCAATGCACCCTCTGCCATAGGTACCATGATCAGCTCAAGAGGTATAGTATCCCTAACGGGACTATAAAGGTTAACGGGCCTGTCAATGTTAACGGACCTGTTCAGGTCCTAACACTCTTCGATACTGGACATATGAAGTCCAATGGATCTATAAAGGTTAACTGGGCTATAAAGGCCCAATTGGCCTGGGATGGCCCAATGGGCCTGGGAAGGCCCAATTACTACTGAATATACCACATACGATAATCGACACAATCTCCAGTGACGTCCCGTTACGTCCGGTCAATGCCGTCCCAATAGCAAAAGTCAAAAGTTTAAAAAATATCGTGAATGCATTAAATTGTTCGGATGTAAGACTATAGTTACAAGGATAGTTAACACACGCTAATAACATATAGTCCATCATTACATAGTCCATTTAAATTTTTGTACGACGGGGCGTCAATATTATAAGGATGTGGTTATGGAGCCCAATAGGGTTTAAGGCTTAGGGTATGGGGTTTTAGGGTTCAGGGTAAAGGGTTTAGGGTCTAGGGTCCGGTCAATGCCGTCCCAATTTCAAAAGTCGAAAGTTTAAAAAATATCGTAAGTGCATTAACTTGTACCGTTGTATGGATGTAAGACTATTGTTATAAGGATAGTTAACACACGCTCATAACATATAGTCCATCATTACATAGTCCATTTAAATTTTTGTACGACGGGGCGTCATTATTATAAGGATGTGGTTATGGAGCCCAATAGGGTTTAGGGCTAAGGGTCTGGGGTTTTAGGGTTTAGGGTTTGTAAAATTCTACATGTTCAACGTATTGTTGCCCGAACAACAAATTCAGGGCAGGACTGCAATACTTTCGCATAACAATCAGTTACACCTAGGGGTGCAAACGAACCTTGCGTTCGTGAAAAGTTCGTGAAATTGTTCGGTCAAAGTCTGGTTCGTGTTCGAGTTGACCGAACCGAACTTGTTCGCGAACATGTTCGAGTTTTTAACGAACATATTCCGTACACACATTCTATTGTTCGGTAGTTCGCGAACAGTTCACGAACACTTATATAATATATCTATTTTTATATTTTTATAATTTATAATAAATATATATACTCAAAATTCTCATTGCCATTCCCAAATTATATCTAGGTCAAGGCTCACAGCAGCCCCTGCCCACCTTCACTTCACCTCACCTCACCTCCACCTCCGCCCACCTTCACTTCACCTCCGCCCACCTTCACTTCACCTCACCTCCAGCCGCACCACATCCCCTCACTCCTCACCTCCCACCATTGTCGACCTGCAACTCGCCCGCCTCACCTCCCACCATCGTCGACCTGCAACTCGTCCGCACCAACTCGTCTAGCCTGCAACTCGTCCGCACCACCTCCCACCATCGTCGACCTTCAATTTGCTATGGAAATGTTCATTTTGTTGGAAGTGTGATGTAATTGGTCTATTAGATTCGATTATGTGTTCTGGAAGTGAGTAAATTTTGAAGATTAAATCGTTTCCGATCTGTTTTAGAAAGATTTTGCTGGTTTTGTGTGGTGTTGATTTTGGTGATATGTTTCTGAAGATTTTTTTGTGTATTTTTCCCCAGGATTTGGTGCTTTTTGATGTGAAAGTTCATTGAAATGTGCTAAACTATAAACTCTACTATGAACTAAGATTTTTTGTGTATTTTTCCCCAGGATTTGGTGATTTAATGTGCTTTAAACTCTACTATAAACTAAGTGTTGTCTGTGAGAGTTGCCTTGCTAATATTCCTGCCTCACTTGTTTTTTCTACATTACTTTAGGCCTTTAATCCTCCCAGTTATTACTCTAGAATATATTTGTTTTTCGATCTTCTTCCTCTCTGTTCTCTTTCACTGTCTCTGCTGTGTTATTTGGTTAAATGAACATTTGTTATGGTGAATCTGCTGTATTATTTCTTTTAAAAAAAAAGTGTTCACGAACACATACAAACAGCTAAACGAACATTTGAACCGAACAAACAAACGAACCGAACAATTGGACGAACTCGAACCGAACAATTGGACGAACACGAACCGAACACGGACAAGACTTATTACTAAACGAACACTGCTCGAACAAGTTAGTTTGTGTTCGAACGAACCGAA
>JAYMSL010003531.1:0-12322 GCA_036897195.1 Plantago coronopus | reverse complement strand
CATCAGGGTTGGCATGGAGGTGAGCCTCAATGGCCTTGAAGATGGCCTTTGCCTTCTCTTTTCCAGCCTTGAGCTTGTCTTCTGTGATGCCATGCTCCTCGGTCTTGGCGTGGTACGTGCTAGTGGTTTGCAGACGGATCCTCCATCTGGTCCTGTTTCAATCTTTTTACCACATACGCGATGGAGTCGAGGATGTCACCAAGGGCATCACCCTCGATCACGGTGTATTTGAATACGTGGTTGGCCTTGTCGATTTCATCAATACGTGGTTGGCCTTGTCGATTTCATCAATAAGGTGCTTCACAGTCTATTTCACAAACACTCTAACACAAAACTTGTGAAAAGTTTAAAATATATATCACAATTCCATCAAATGTCAATCAGTTACCTTCGCCTAAAGAACACAAACCGTGTTATAAAAGATGTCCTACTCGTACACAAATACCACGAAAAATCGACAGTAGGTTTTCCAAGAACGGATGGAACAGTCCCAAACACTAGATTATTGTTTACATCCCATACAAAGCAATATTCTCTTGTAGTAAGAGTTTTCTTTTGACAGACTACCAAACACACACAAAACCATAACAAAGAACAGCGAAAAAATAGAGAACAGCGAAAAAATAGAGAAAAATCCTAGCGCATGCAAACCCTTCCGGAACCCCCTGATTCACCCGTTCCGCCGTCCGAGACCGAGGCGGATCAGCGCGCCAAGAAGGCCAGAGTCTCTGGCGAGACTTTAATGGACGCAAACATGGAAAACATCGAAGAACGACGTACAAGTTTATTCGGACCTGGCTCTTATGCGAGCAGGGTAATGCCTCCTGCTAAGCCTGTGGACGTGAAGGTTAACGCCGAAAAAACACGCCTGGAAAAAGAGAAAATCTTGATTAAGGAACCAACGAAGGAAACTCCGTTCAAACAAATTGTGGTTGACCAAGAGTACCGTGCTGCTGCATATGCACCTTGGGAAGACACCATAATAATCAAAATTCTAGGGAAGCCATGGTTCTACCCTGTGCTATTGACAAAATTGGACATCCTTTGGACTCTCAATGGTGACTTCAAACTGATGGACTTAGGTTTTGGGTGCTACTGTATGAAAGGGCTCACGGCAAAAAAACGTGAGATGATCCTCACCGAGGGACCATGGCAATTGGCCGGGAGTTTTCTCTCAATTCGGAAGTGGACTCCGGGTTTCAGAGCAGACATAGACAAAGTTGATAGTGCTATTACGTGGGTCCGTGTGCTAAACGTCCCTATGGAGTGGTTTATGGAATCGATGATTGAATCGATTGCAGAGTGTATTGGGGATCCTATCAAATACGACGGATGCACGTACAATGCGTCCAGAGGTAGGTATGCTCGGTTCTGTGTACAAGTGAAGACCGATGTGCCGTTGGAAAGAGGTATAATCATCGACGACAAAGTGTACCAGGTTGTGTATGAGAACCTCCCATCGCTTTGCCACAGCTGTGGGCGAATCGGGCATGATACGGGAGATTGCAAACCAAGCCAGCCCATGCCAGTAGAAGAGACTGCTATAGTAGAGCAAGGCTCAACTGCCGCGGCATCGACTGACCAGGCACGAGACAAGGTGCAGCAACAAAACCCATCTACAGCATGGCTTTATGATATGGCCAATAAAGAGGAATTTGGGGACTGGATGTTGGTTTCCAGACGCAAGAAGTCAACAGGGAGGAAGACAGAACAAGCAAAACCAGACCAAATTCACTACTTTGGAGCTCAGAAACAGCCAACGTCAAGCCAGCCAAACCCGGCAAAGAGGGCCAATCCGTTTCAGAATGAAACTACGACAAGGAAAACTAATCCCACTGTGAATGGGAAGCAGCAAACAGGCCAAACCAATCCGGATTCGAATAGGGGAAGGAGGGTCTTGCCTGCCTATATGAACAAGACCAACAACAACAAGAACGCCACAGTACCAAATTCACGCAAGGAGACATCAACAACAGCAAACCCGAACGCCGCAAACTCAGCAGCCGCGTTGAAAATTTTGAGCAGAAACTCATTCACACCGCTAACTACGCAGCCGCCGAGTAACTTGGATCAGCAGACTAATGGGGGACAACCAACACAACCCCGAACCAATCGACCCGAACAACATAGCGATCGAATGGGAAGCAGGAATGCTAGTAGTTCACTGGGTGGAAAATCCGCCATGGGTGACGCGGATGGACCAGTTTCAGGGACCCCTAAGGATAACACGAACGGAGTCATTCGAACGGCTGGTCACAATAACGACAATACCCTCGACAATTTGGCAAGTCGAAGTGGAGATGGATATAGTGGATCAGGAGGACAACGAGAGGTGTTCATACCAATTGATTCAACCAACAGAATGGGACGCAAATCGGCAGACGAGTATGAGTCTGGACTTACTGTCGCAAGTGATTGCGACATGTCAGGGGGAAAGGATTGCTGATCCTATTCTTCCAATTCATATTTATAACGCTCCAATGAAAGTTATATCTTGGAATTGTCAAGGAGCGGGTAATGAAGATTTTCGGCGAAATTTCAAAGATCTAGTTACGATTCATAGACCAACTGCGGTTTTTCTACTTGAAACGAGGGTGTCCGAAGAAGTTGCATATAATATTGCTCCAACTTTAGGCTTCTCAAACTATCAAATTGCACCTACCGACGGCATGGCAGGAGGCATTTGGTTGCTGTGGAATGACGACGTGGTGAACATGGAGATTACTCTGGTTGATGAACAGTGTATCAGTGCTATAATTGGGCCACTGAAAGATGATCGGTGGGTGATGTCAGGAGTCTATGCTCGACCAAATCGCCAGGATAAAATCAGGATCTTCGGAAAATTGGAAGAGATGGCGCGGAGTATGGAGATGCCATGGCTAGTCACCGGGGATTTCAACGAAATTGGTTTTGCAAGCGAGAAACGTGGAGGTCGGGCCGCAGTTACAAGTCGACTCATGAATTTTCAGGGGTTCTGGGAAGCTTGTGGCCTTCAGGACCTTGGCTTCAAAGGGCCGAAATTCACCTGGGAAAACCGCTGTGGAGGAGGAGCGAAAATAAGAGAAAGGATTGACAGGGCGCTCGCAAATGCTCTTTGGATAGAGCAGTTTCCGGACAATATGGTATTCCATCTTCCTCGTACTCATTCGGACCACCATCCACTACTTACGGATTGTTTTGGAGCTGGGAGTGGCCCGGCCGAAAAGCCGTTTCGGTTTGAAGCAATGTGGTTTAGCCACTCCGAGTGCGAGGGACTCTTGCGCGGGATATGGGAGAGCAAACCAAACATCCTGGATGCAATTGCTAGTGTGCCTGAGGTCATTATACCTTGGAATAAAAACCGGTTTGGTAACTTGTTTCAAAGAAAAAAGAGGGTACTAGCTCGCATCAAAGGAACACAGGCAGCCTTGTGTGATAGACCTACGGCCTTTCTGGAAAACTTGGAGATGGAACTTATAGAAGAATACAACACTATACTCAGACAGGAGGAGACATTCTGGCATCAAAAGTCCCGGGTCAAGTGGTTGCAAGATGGTGATCGGAATACAAAATTCTTCCACCACTCAACTATTGACCGAAGACGAAGGAACAAAATCCTAAGCCTCAAAGTAGGAGATGGCTGGATACAGGACCAGGAGGAATTACAACAGCACGCGTGGGAGTTCTTTCGGAACTTATTTTCGGGCGGCAATGAGCTGGAGGCTCGGGATGTAAGGAATGGGGCTGCTCTTCCCATATCTCGGCTGCAGCTTGCGCTGGATGATGAGGCACGGGGAGAAATTGCTCGCAACTTGACGACGGAGGAGCTTCGACGAGTAGTTTTCGACACACATCCCCTTAAGGCGCCCGGACCGGATGGGCTCCAAGCTCTATTCTACCAGAGGACGTGGACTTGGTCGCACGAGTCATTACTCCAATTTCTTCAAAGTTGTTTATCGGCAAAACAATTTGATCGGAAATTATGTGAGGCCTATCTCTGTCTTATCCCCAAGGTACACACCCCAGAACGTATTTCTCAGTTCAGGCCTATTTCGCTATGTAATGTGCTTTACAAGTTTATTACAAAGTGTATCACTATGAGATTACGGGACTACATGCCGCAGTTGATAGCTCCTACTCAGTCAAGTTTCATTAGGGGTAGAAGTACTCAGGACAACATATTCTTGATCCAGGAAGTAATTCATTCATTACGAGCCAAGAAGAAGAACAAGGTGGGTTGCATGATCTTAAAGTTAGACCTCGAAAAGGCGTACGACAAAATTCGTTGGGACTTTCTTGAGGAAACTTTAGTAGCCTTTGGTTTTCCGCAAGACATAGTTGAACTAATTATGTTTTGTGTTAGTAATGCACATACTAAAATCTTGTGGAATGGAGCACCATTAGAACCGTTCGACCACAAGTGCGGGCTTCGTCAGGGTGACCCTCTCTCACCCTACCTGTTTGTGTTATGTATTGAGCGCTTGTCGTATCTAATCCGGGAAAAAGTCGAGGGGGGACGCTGGGCACCTATCATACCGTGTCGAGGAGGACCTAAGCTATCACACTTATTTTTCGCGGATGATCTCATCCTTATGGGTAAGGCCACTATCACTACGGCTCGGGCGATTAAACAAGTGATGGATACCTTTTCTGAAACCTCAGGGTTAAAGATCTCAGCACCCAAGTCTAAGGCTTGGTTCTCTAAACAAGGCGGTACTAGTTTAAAGACCACAATTTGCGGCATCTTAGGCTATGGTCGCACATATCGGTTAGGCAAGTACCTTGGGATTGACATACAGCATGGGCGGGTCAACAGGCAAACTCACGCCCCTTTAGTAGACAAGGTGATGTCGCGACTAAGTGGTTGGAAGTCAAAGTTTCTGTCACTTGCCGGACGCGCTACACTAATTCAATCAGTTACGGCCTCGATTCCGGTATATTCAATGCAGGCGAATTGGGTCCCACAAGTCACATGTGAGAAATTGGACCGGTTAAACAGGGATTTTCTATGGTCTAATGACGTGGAACAGAAGAAATTACACCTAGTTAACTGGCAACAAGTGACTCAGCACAAGAAACAAGGAGGTCTGGGCCTCAGGAATGCACGGACAAATAACGAAGCACTACTCGGCAAATTAGTATGGAAGATTCTAAAGAAAGAAGACACACTTTGGGCACCCCTTGTACAAGCCAAATACCTTAAAGGTCAGAGCCTATCGATCAAATCAGCAAGCAATGGAGATAGCTATACATGGAAGGCTATAGTACGGTGCGCTAATCTACTCAAACCATTTCTCCGTTGGGAGATTGGCAATGGCGAGGACGTCCTATTCTGGTACGACACATGGGTGGGAGATAACAACTTATGTGAAAACATGACATACATAAATCCCCTGGACAAACAAATTACTGTAGCGCAAGTTCTACAACAAGATGGAACCTGGGACTTCAACAGGGTACATACAGTGGTTCCTGATCATATTCAACAGTTGCTGATAGACTCCAACATACAGAGAAATCACAACAAGGATACTTTAATATGGACTAAAAGTGCAAACGGCGTATTTTCGTGCCAATCAGCCTATGCAGCTATACGGGAAACTTATGGAGAGGAGGTCGCAAACACAGCAAACCTGGACTGGATTTGGCGTCTCCAATTGAGTAATAAACTCAAACACTTCTTATGGCTTGCAGCACAAAACCGCCTCGCTACAAAAGAACTTCTACAGTCTCGCCAAATTGCACCAGACGGGGGATGCGGGGACTGCGGAAACCAATTAGAATCAACTCAGCACATTCTTAGAGATTGCCCAGCTGCGACAAGAATTTGGAAAGAACTCTTACCTCCGGATACAATACAGTCCCAAACACTCATTCCCATGCCCACGTGGTTGAAAAGGAACCTCAGGGACTCCAGGAAATTCCAGTTAGCAGACTCCAGCATCCAGTGGAGATATCTATTTGCGGCAACCATCTGGTGGGTGTGGCGATCCCGGAATCATCGGGTTTTCCACTCCACACGACTTGAAACCCAAGAAATGAAATTTCAGATTACAAGAATGGGGCTTGATCTACAGACTGCAATGACAAAAGGAAAAGGACAAGGTACTTACCTCACAGCCACAAAACACCATTGGCAGACACCCGCGAAGGGATGGGTCAAGCTGAATGTCGATGCAAGTTTTAATGAAACTTCAGGGCCGAATCGAGTTGGGGGCTTACTTCGGGATGAAAAGGGGAACTGGGTAACAGGCTTCTCACAGCCAATCCCGAGACCCACTTGCGTGACTGAGGCTGAACTGCTGGCCATTGAGAGGGGGCTCGAAATGGCCTGGACGCGCCGACCGCCGCGAATAGTGGTGGAGACCGACTCGTTGCAGAGCTGGAAGATCTTGAAGCAGGAAGAAGTGGCGCCGGTGCATCTCCGCGAGTTGGTGGAGAGATGTCGGACGCTGCTACACTCGCCATGGGAGCTCCGGTTGGAATGGATCAGGCGGGAGGCTAACGAAGCCGCCGACTGGCTATCCAAGAACGAAGAAGGGGCGGAGATGTTGGAAGAAGAGCCAGATCTACTTCCCTGTAGTTTAATTTCTATTTTAGAAATAGATAGGAAAGCTTTGTAATTTTTCTTTAAAAATTATTAATTTACCTTATTTACCAAAAAAAAAAAAAAAGGCAGGAGGAGCCCTTTGCTTTGTCCTTAATTTTATAACAGGTAGAAAGTGTGATAGGCAAGATATATAAACTATCTAATTCTTTCTAACATAATCCGAAAAGTTGTTTACAACAACGAAACGCAACTTAGTTGGTAATACGTTTCACCTCTAATAAATAAGTTGGGTTCGAGTCACCTCTTTGTTGTTTCCAGAAAGTAAAAATTCTTTACAAAAATCAAAGTACACAAGACTTGTACTAAAATTAGTAATATCATAATAACCCGGTTAGATAATAATGTATTATTTCATATTTTAAGTTCAATATTATGAAATACACACGATGAACTTGTATAAAGGCTAATGATGATGTTAGGGCTAAATATATACGGTAAACAATACGTTTAACTTATATATAACTAAATACACACGATGTACTTGTATAAAGGCTAGTAATTATGTTAGGACTGAATTTATAGCTAAACAATATGTTTAACCTATATATTGAACGGAATACGTTATGTACTTGTATAAAAGCTGAAAATTATGGTAGGGTTGAATATATACGGTACACAATACGTTTAATTTATATAGAACGAAATGCAAAGAAGCATGACATTGCAAGTTTGGGGAAAATATAAAAATAAAATTAACGTGCAAAAAAAATTCACTGCAGGGATTCAAACCCTAATATCAGTGAGTTATAAGGCTGACTCACAAGCCCATTTAACCTTTAACCTTTGATATTTCCACGTGCTACATCGGATCTTATTGATAAATTTAAAACATAGTACATTATATAACATACACATGATGTATTAATTGAAGAAAAAAAACATAAAGCTGTCATTGGTAGAGTTCATCAAAGATTATTAAATGTCAATTGATATTTGAATAATACTTAAAACGTCTGTAAATGTTTTATTTTTATATTTTTGAAACTACTATCTAGCATTAGAGGACTCTTACAATTTGTTTTTTATGGTTTTTATTTTAAGGAAATAGTATTTGAGAAATAGGAATCTGGAGTGCATCTGACTTCTGAGGATCTTATACTCATTGGCCAACACAAAACCAAAACATAGGACAAGAATAAAATAAAGAAAAAAGAAATAAACACTAACTCAGTCTCGTTCTTGCAACTTGTATTCATCATTTCTTGGCTACGTGAGGTATTTGTGTATCGGTCTAGGCTCGACCTGTCAAACCTCATGAGCTATTGGTGCTTGGATGTTCTTGTGTTTAGTCCTAGTCGATTATCATCTCCCTCCTCTAGATGGACATGTTTTCATTTAGCGGGTGACCGATTTTATATTGGTTGAGAGTCTTTGGTGTAAATCTTTTGCACTCATTGTACATTTTATCATTCTAATTATAATAACTTTTGCCGTTTCAAAAAAAAAAAAAACTCCGTCTCGTCCGAAGTTTCTATTTTGTTATTTTTGGTGTCCCTTCAAAACTTTCGTTTGCGTACATTCAAATTCCATCTACCTCTAAAAGAACCCATCTATATTAGTAAATATATTTAACCACAATTTACATACTAACTTTTTTGTTTAGATATATTATTACAATTACAATTATTCGACAAATTTCAAATCAATACTAATCAAATATTCTACAAGCCTCAAAGCTCAATACATATGACATAATCACCAATTTCGGGTATATAATCATCCATACATCCATAGCAGGGATCGACCCTGTGACCTCTTGGATTCAGAATGACTCAGCTTGACACTCGATGACAAACGTTTTGACACGTACTAACTTTTCAAACCTCCTATTTTGTTCAAAATTAATTAATCTATTATATGTTAATCGAAAGGGTTCCCTAATCGAAAAGTAAAATGATAAACTTCGGACGGAACCGAGCCGAGTAATTAGTTAGGAGGAGCTATGGTGAGTTGCAGCTGCACCATTTAAACACACACCCAAGAAACCCTCCCCTCGTATTCTTCACCACTGAACCAAATATCACCTCTCTGTTTCTCTCTCTACACCATTTCAGTTACTCCAACCACAACTACAAGAGCAGAAATGGCAGAGGAGAAGCCGAAATCAGCTGGAGTCTGGCCCACTGTCAAGCCATTCGTTAATGGCGGTGCTTCTGGTATGCTCGCTACCTGTGTTATCCAGCCCATCGACATGATTAAGGTACTACTTTGGGATTTCTGGTATGCTTGCTACCTGTCAAGCCGTTTACAGTCTACACCAACG
Source organism: Plantago coronopus (assembly GCA_036897195.1). NCBI lineage: Eukaryota > Viridiplantae > Streptophyta > Magnoliopsida > Lamiales > Plantaginaceae > Plantago > Plantago coronopus. The sequence continues at coordinate 3,470 of JAYMSL010003531.1, read as the reverse complement.
CATTTTAGGTTTCAATGCAGTATACATGCCCAATTTTGTGATTTATGTGGCCTGCTTTGTTTATTTCCCAACATTGTTTTTTGGAAATTGAGTGGTAGACATGTTTCCAGATCTTATCAGGTGAAATGTGTTACTCGATTTTACTCCGAAATTTCATTTTTATTCTAGATAGATATTGATTGGTTCTTCGGAGTTGATACTGTAATTTGATCCTTGAGCTACTTTTTGTTAAGATCTATTTCTCATTCTCTGGGATTCTATAACTATGTTGCTATTAGCATTCGAGACAGTGTGTTTGTTTCTTAAAATTGGTTTGTTTGATTCTATAATTGGGGGATATTGTGGTGTAGTTTTTTTGAGCTCAAGTGCATTGATGCTGATATGTAATGTTTGTTTCTCAATTGCAGGTGAGGATACAGCTGGGCCAGGGATCAGCAGCCGAGGTCACTAAGACCATGCTTAAAAACCATGGCGTTGGTGCATTTTACAAGGTTCGTCTACCTCCATCTCCACCGTTACCTTTTTATTGTTTTTTCTGATGTTCTGTAGTTGCTGCTTTTATATGAATTTGTTACTAGAGGGGACTGTATCTGTGTGTTTTGGAATTTAGTATTTGTTCTATGATTCATTTGTTTCGTAGCATTTTCTGACTTTTCTTGCATTTTTTATGGCACGCCTCAAACTTTCAGAAAATTATTTGCTACAGTGACTTTTGATATGGAATTACGTGATAATTCATAATTCACACTGGCCAGTATATAATGACATTTGAAATCTCACGTCAAGTTTTGTTGAACACTAATCTCACGTTTCCATCGTGACATTACGTGATTTGTTTGTTTCACTTTCAGCAATCATTTTCTAACCATTCTGCTTGTGTTGTATGGAGTAGTATATGTTTCCATTTACTTATTTTAGTACAGAGTTATTGCTATAATAGGTGTAATCTGCTGCTTCCTCGATCAATAACTGTTGTTGTTGTTGCTTCTACAGGGTTTGTCTGCTGGGCTTCTGAGACAGGCCACATATACAACTGCGAGGCTTGGATCATTCAAGTAAATTCCCTTTTATATGTTTATGCTTATGGCACTCAACAGTGTTTGCGGAATATACACGGAATATATATCTTTCATCTCGGTCGACTCTTTTTCTGGCAGCATTTATGCATAATAGCACATGCTGTTTTCTTTAAAGAGCTTATCACTCAATTGTTGGAGAAGTTGACAGTTTATAGATCCTACTACCTCAGTCCCAATTTCCTTTTCTTTTCTTTTTTTGAATGGCAAGGTGACTCGAACCCCCGTATTATAATTAAGCAAACCAAGTGGTGTCAACTTGACATGTCCAGTCCTAACGTGAGTCTTTCCTGTTAATAGGATTCTGACTGCTAAAGCTGTTGAAGCCAATGAAGGGAAGCCTTTGCCACTGTACCAGAAGGCTCTGTGTGGATTGACTGCTGGAGCAATTGGAGCAAGTGTTGGTAGTCCCGCAGATCTGGCTCTTATTCGCATGCAGGCTGACGCTACATTACCTCTTGCCCAGAGGCGAAACTATACCAATGCATTTCATGCGCTTTACCGTATCACTGCTGATGAAGGAGTTTTATCACTGTGGAAGGGTGCAGGCCCTACTGTGGTGAGGGCTATGGCTCTTAACATGGGAATGTTGGCTTCTTATGATCAAAGTGTTGAGTTCTTCAAGGGAAATCTTGGTTTTGGTGAGGGCGCTACAGTGTTAGGTGAGATACTTGACTACTTTCAACATCCACTGGTTTTATTTTATGTCTACATTCTTGTAGAACAATGAAAACTGGAGAGAAATTAGAGAAGCAGGTAAAACCGTAAAAGGAAGCTAGTTTAATACCTGTTCTTTTGAACCGGTTATTATATGACTGAATATCCTACCTTTTTCAGTAGATATTGAGTCCTTGCTACCCTTTTCAGGTGCAAGTTCTGTTTCGGGATTTTTTGCTGCAGCCTGCAGTTTGCCATTTGATTATGTTAAGACCCAAATACAGAAGATGCAGCCAGATGCTCAAGGGAAGTATCCTTACACTGGTTCCCTAGATTGTGCCATGAAGACGCTGAAGGCAGGAGGACCCTTCAAATTTTACACTGGATTCCCTGTATACTGTGTTAGGATTGCACCCCATGTCATGGTACTCTTTCTGTCTCTTGTTTTTATTTTTATTTTTGTCTTAATTTCAAATTGAACATTGCTGTTTGAAAATCTGACATGGCTGCGTAACTGCTTCAAATCCCTGTATCATTTGTTGGGCACAAAGTTGTCTAGGAAAAAAAAGAAAAAGAAACTTCAACCAAAAACCATGACCCATGTGTTTCCAAATATATGAAATTATAGTAATTTGAAACTCTGTTTGTTGAGAAAGGGTTGAAATTGTACATAGTTTCTGAAAAAAATGAGGGTATTGTATCTGGAAATGGTGCTCTCTGATCGTATCTGAACTAATATTGGATATTGCCTGTTGCAGATGACCTGGATTTTCCTGAACCAAATCACGAAATTCCAGAAAACCGTTGGGTTATAAGTCTAACTGAAGAAGGGGATGATTTGGCTTATGTTGTATTGTTCACCTCTACCAAATTACACCCTTAAGATGAGGGTAATTTGACAACTACCTACAATTTTTCAAGTGCATTCGATCAGATTAGGATAGAAATTGTTCCTCTGAAAATTACTTTTGCAAGGATGACTTCTTTTGCATGAAAATTATTCTAGAACAATAAACTATGTACTGCAAAGGCAAAGCATTGCTGTCAGGGCGTCGGTTTTTTGCAGCATGATTGCTTATATGATAATTCCTTGCTGTTGTTGTGCAAAACTGTTGTGAGCCATTTCCCTAACAGCCAAGTATATGCTTGATTGAGCGAAGGTGTTCACCTGCGACTATTATGTGACCTAGTGATAGTTGCTGGAACAGACTATCTGTTTTCTGCTAGTCTTCACAGTTCAGTTAGTATCTACTCCATGAATGTACTCGCAGATTTTAAAAACTGATTTGTGTTGCTGTTGCATAATACATCATTCGTCCCAGTCTCCCAGACGTCTTGGATGAAGAAGTATTGATCAAATAACATCAAAGTCGCAATCAATACACTCTAATTTATGTGTTCGCAATCCAACCTCCAAGACGGAAAGTGTTTAAACGAGACTGATGAAATTGTTTAAAAATCATAGTCCTTCGTTTCGGGGTTAAGCCCAAACAAAATTCATCAAGTCTGTTGCTGTAGTAGGCATGAACTAAAGAAAGTTCAGACTCGAAGAATTTAACGGTGCTTGTCAATCAATACCTGATACAAAGAATAAACGGTAAAATTGTGAGGGCGGAGGCGGAAAGAGGGAAAAGGTAAAATTGTGAGGGTGGACGGTGGAGGCGAAAAAAGGTAAACGGTAAATTGTTGAGAGGGCGGGGACGGAGGTGAGCGGTAAACGGTAAAATTAGGGGAAAT
>JAYMSL010003530.1:0-12324 GCA_036897195.1 Plantago coronopus | reverse complement strand
GGCAATTTCCTTAGCCTGTAACGCCGCCGGTCCCCTCCCGTAGCCCCTTTGATTTTGAAATTTTCCTCTCCGTACAGTTTTCTCTCTCTCAAAAATTCTCATCACAAAAATAAATATGTCAATAACAAAAATCGTGAAAGTTTTGTGCCTCAATATGTGATGTTCTGTGTCTAAATACGTATTGTTCTGTCCCTAAATATGTTACTGACCAGCCTGGTTTCAATTGAGTTAAAATACAAAGTTAAAAAAAAATCGCGAATTTCAATGTTTTAGACCACTTTAAGTGGTCTTTTCTCAAAAGACCACTTAAAGTGGTCTGTCCCAACTAATTGTATCTCAAATTTATTTTAAAATTTTGCATTGATGACTCAAATTCATATGTCCTGACTCCTCACATGAAATTCAAATCCATATACTATTTCATAATTTTCTATCCAGATATGCTTGGTTTTGCCTTGAACGAGAATTCAAATTCTCGTAAACTGGGAGATTGTTGGAGCAGAATGAAACTATAAAAATAGATGTCTCTCCATTCACAATTAAGACGGTGGTCGGATGTCTATGAACAACTAACAACAATTCTTTTGTTGTCGGATGTTTATTTTCAATTAGTGCACGTGAGACTTCCGCACGTGAGACACACATGTGATGTGTTCGCGTGTAATAAATACGCTACCCTTTGGTTTTGCTCAATTTATGTAAATCCACGAACAATAAAGTAGTGTTTGCGATTAATTAAAAAAAACACTTCTCCGCTTCTGGAAAAAGAAAAGCAGAATTGTAGTGTTTTATTTCACAAATTTTGCTTTTGCTTCTCTAAAAAAAAGAAGGTGACCGATGCTTTTTAGAAGCAGCCAAAGACTTGCTTTTTATTGCTTAAAGCACTCCAGGCGGCTTTTTTTTTCTATTAATTAGCAAACACCTACAACTTTTTATCAAAATCACTTTTATACCGCTTTAAGCAAAAGCAGGTTAAATTTTGTTCTGAAAATCAATGGCAAACAGTCACTTAATCGTAATCTTGACTATTTTGTAACTAATATAATTTCACTTTCTCCAAAAAGAAAAAGAAATCATAAATTCTTTAAAAAAAAAATTCTTGTCCTCCCAAAATGAAAATTACAACAATAGTAAAATAAAACAAAAAGATGCAGTACCCCGTGCATGAATACTTGTACCATCATGTTTCAACCTTTCTGACCAGACAAGCTAATTTCTCTCTCTCCTCTTTCTCTCTCTAGATTTCAGCTGAAAATTTTCAAAAGCCAAAGAGCTCCAAATCTACCCGCCTTTTGCCCCCAAAAATTTGCCCTAAATTCCCCAATCTCAATTTCCAGCTCACTTTTCACTCCCAATTTCACAATTCCATACTCTCCAGCTCTCGATCCATTTCCAGCTAGGGTTTAGGTATTCTCTATTGTGTTGCTTTGGTTTGGTTTACTCTTCTGTTCTCCAGGGTTTTGCTATGAGTTCGGAAAAGGACACGGTTGAGGAGAACCAGAAGCAGGAGGAGGAGGAGGAGAAGGATACCGGTGGTGAAGCGGAGAAGGTGGAAGAGGAGGAAATGGAGGAGGACGAGAAGGGAAAGGAAGTCGAGGATGAGGAGGAGGAAGAGGAAGAGGAAGAGGAAAAGAGTGATAAAAAGAGTGCGAGAAAGAAGAAAAGTGAGGCCGCGGAATTGGCGTCGCCAAGGACGCCGGCGAGTGAGAGGCCGACGAGAGAGAGGAAGACTGTGGAGAGGTTTACTGTTGATGCGGCGTGGGGATCTGCTCCCAAGCCTCTGGCTATTGAGAAGGTATATCTTGATTTGTTCTGATTGAAGCTTGTTTTTTTTAGATTTGTTAAGATTAGTTATGTTGGCTTAATTAGTTTTAGATTTGTTCTGATTGATTATGTATGCTTGTTTAATTAGATTTGTCAGTTACTTTATCAAATGATGGCTGAAGGAAATGTTTAATGATGCTTTATAAGTTTGTACATAGAGATGTGTTAGTTGTTTTGGCATGTGGTGTTGATTTTGCATAGCTGAGGATGTTAGGAGAACACTGAACACCTTGTATAATGCTGAATGATTCGTAAGGCTAGATTCTTTATAAGTTTCTGTGTGAATGCAATCCGAAGAATGTGTTTATCAAGTGATGAAATGAACATGTTGACATGTTTTTATAGTCTCTTGGAGACATTTGGGATGAGAATTGAAATGTAGTTATAGGTGCAAACTTGTTCTCTCGTCCTTAGTTATGCAGAATGTTTTTGTGGTTCTTTGAATTGTTGAGAATAAGGCATGTGATGAGAATACCTAAAATGAAGCTGAAATGATTCGTAATTTTACATTTATAAATCTCAGGTGCGATTTTTTTCAAGTTTTCGTGCGAAAACAATTCTCTGACTGTGTTTATCAAGTGATGAAATGAATATGTTGGGGGAGATTGAGATACACGGATAGATTCAAACTCATCCTTTTGACCTTAGTCCTTAGGTATGCATATGCTTAGTGGTTCTTTGAATTGTTGACAATTAGTTATATATGTAGATAATCATCATGGATTCATTGTAGGGATTGAATCAACTCTATTCTTGGCACTCTTCATTCTGCTTTCCACAATTCAGAATAAGTGTAACAGATAGAAAGATTGTTTAATGTGTTAAAATTGTTTCTGTGATGAGTGAGTAGTGGAAGAAGCTTAATATGACCTTGATATCTTAGTTTCTTGTCTATATTCTGTTTACTTACACCACTGGATTTTCTTGTGTTTCTTTGGGAAGTTGGTTAAGGATCATATAATATTTCTGACGGTTGCCTTTTAATTTGTCTCTTTAAATACAGGGACAAGGCACAGAACTTAAGGACATCCCAAATGGTATGGTTCCCCTTCTTGCACAGCTTAGATTTTGAATGAAGTATGTCCAATCCATTCCATTGGGGGTTGATAATATTATTTTAAATTAATTTACAATTGTATTGTAAGTGGAAATTGAAAGATTTGTTAATTAGGCTCGGCGTATGTGGATATATGACTGTCTCTTGCAGGAGAATTCCGTATGCACAATGTTTTCTTTTTACTCATACTATGGAAGGGTTAAGTGTCTTATATCTACAAAGTAACTTCATAATTTTTTGCTCTTGTATCTCAAATTTGCTGCTGACACTGAGATCTGCTAAACATCAATTTATAAAAGAACATCTCAGGCTCAGTTTAAATAAGTGTTCACTGTTTAGGATTCTTGATGAGTTTTTACAGTTCCTTCACATCATCTTATCCAAATTAATTTGGCTAATATAAATTAATTGCACCAACAAGGTTTCTACTTTTTTCTCAAGTATGGTGTGATAGGAACCTTGTGAATGCAAAATTGGGAGTTTATTGAGTTCCTTATAATCATTTTGGTTTTCCATTTCACGATTTCCTGGTAGATACCCTATATAAAGAAAATGGCCCATTCATTTTTTTCTATTGAATGATTTCAGTGGCTTTCAAGTTGTCCAAGAGAAAAGCTGATGAGAATCTGCAATTGCTTCACTCCATTCTTTATGGCAAAAAAGCAAAGGTTCATTCTATTTCTCCTCCTTTCTACCGCCCCCTTTTACGTTTATCATGTGAGGCCGTGGCTCTTCAGTTGCTTTCCGAGTTCTCATTTTCTATTTGATAATTTATTTCAGGCACAAATTTTGAAGAGAAATATTGGCCGTTTCTCTGGCTTTGTTTGGCTTGAGACCGAGGTAGAGATTCTACTTTATCTTCTCCACTTTTGTCATGTAAAAACCTTGTGACTCTTGTATGCCTATCTCATCATTAGGCTTTTTTAGGTAATATATTGAGTGCTTCAACATCTAAATATTTTTTTGATTGAAACATAGCTGTATTTTGATTAATTTCTTTCAAGTTTCGATTCTCTTCGGGCTATGTTATGTATTTGTTGAAAAGAAATGCTTCTGAGGGTTTTGTACTTGGGTACCCCATGCGGGCATTGCCTCAAGGTGCAAGCTGGTAGGTTTTTTACTACTCCTATCTATCTCATTTGGTTACCTCTATATCTAACTTATTTAATTTTACTGTTTTCTTTTATTCCATCTCTCACCATTCTCCAACTTTACATGCCTTTGCGTGTTGCATTTCTATTATTCTGGTTCTTACAAAGTGTAAATCTATATTATTGGGGAAAAATATTTTCCACAAAACATTTATATAAATTATAGTATCAATTTAATTCTATTAAGCTCCTTACTCGAATGGTAGTTAGCGTGTAATTTCCATTATGGATTTATCTATGCTCTGTATTAATTTGTCCCCTGTTGTTGAAGTTGTTTTGTGTTGCTTGAATGCTTTCTGGCTGAAATCATTTCTCTTACTCCTTTCAGCAGGAAAAGCAAAGGACCAAAATCAAAGAGAAACTTGACAAGTGTACAAAAGAAAAGTTATTGGATTTCTGTGATGTTTTAAATATCCCAGTTAATAAAACTTCTATAAAGAAGGTACAGTCTTACAGTTGAAACTTTGCTATAATGTTCTTTGATTGCTCTTATGAATATCAATAGTGTTACATTTATGCAGGAAGAACTCTGTACTAAGTTAGTGGAATTCTTGGAATCTCCCCATGCTACTACTGATAACTTGCTCGCTGACAAGGAGAAGGTAGATCTTCAGGGATTTGTTGTTTTTCGCTACATCTTATGCATTTTATTAGATGCGTGAGATATTTCATGTATGTGATATTCTCTTCCTTCCATTTTACTGTATGAAGGGTAAGAAGCGGAAGAGTACAACAAGCAAAAGTGCGACTACTAAGAAATCCACCAAGGTTAGACTCTTGTGAATTGTGGTACATTCATATTTTTCATAGATTAGACTGACAAAGAAAGTTAGTATGTTTGCTCACTTCTGCAAAGTTACTGTACATTAATTGATTCAATGTCAGCATAAAATCAATCTGAATTCATTTCTAACTGCATATAATATTGTGTTTTAGGAAGAATCGTGAGATTAAATTAAAAGAGACGGATTGATGTTCTTAATGTTTTTAATGAAAACCTAATGTTCGTATCTAATTGTATGTTTTGGCATATAAAATACAAAAGAATACATATCAATATAACGATGCTTTGGATTAAACCACTGATTTTCTTTGTGATTTGCATAATACTCCTGTCTCTTAGACAAAACCGTCTCCCAGGAGACTTCTTGGTGTCTACACTTCTCCCATTTGTTAAAATTTTAATAAATCAATCTCACACTGCAATGTCATCTTGTGTAAAATTGCTCCACTTTCTGTCCCTTTTCTTCCATATTGTTTCCTGTTTTTGTTCTTTCCTTGTTCTTCCCCCCATGACGGTGTACTACCAGGTCTTCGTTAATCAAGTAGATATTCATTGAAACTTTATCATTCACTCCTTTTCTTTCTCCTGATTGTTGGTCTCCACCAATTGCGTTTGTCAGTTTACATGTTAGTGAATGTTTCCTCTGTAGTGATAGTTGTTTATGGTCTTTTATCTCACTTTAATTTGCCATGAAATGTAGATTTGACTTGCATGTGACTACCTTAGTGCATAGGTGGGTGAAATGTTGATTCCACCCTGTTACAGTTAGAAGTGATTGTTCTGGCTGTCATTGTATGTGTATTTGTCTCTCATTGATGACGGTGTATAGGTAGTTGAGCATCCTTGTAAATGTTATTCCCCTTTTGACATCTTAATGACTTCATCTGATATTTAGAAACAAAAATTGGATTCGGAAAGTGGGAAAAAGCAGAAGGGCACACCAAAGGAAGACGATGATAAAAGTTTAAGTTCACAAAGTGAAGAGGAGCAAGATGATGAGAAGGCAAACGTGGAAGCTGAGAGTGAGAAGGAAGAAAGGAGTGATTCAGGGGAAGAGACAGATGGGGACAAAGAAAGTGAGAAGAAGAAAGCTGAATCCAAGAAAAAGAAAGCTGTAGAGAAGGATTCATCAAAGAAAAGTGCAAAAAAAGATACCGGTAAGAGTGTTGAGAAGTCCAAGTCTGTTACCAAAGAAAGCTCTGCTAAAGCTTCAGGCAGCTCAGGTAAAGCTGCTAAACTCTCTTCCAGTCCTGCAACGAAGAAAGGAAAATCTGAAGCCGAACCGAAGAGTAAAGTCAAGACACCACCAACTAAGAATAAAAAAGTCGAAAAAGAAACGGAGAAGGATACAACTCCAAGCAAGAAAAAGTCGAGCAAGAGTTCTGGCAAGGGTTCAACTTCAGAAAAGGATCAAGGTAATACTAGTTTCTAAATCTCATTTCTAAATCTAGTTTCTAGGGTGATGCTTGAATAGATAGTGATTGTTTATGCTTATTAGGGAAGGTTCCAACCTAGTTTAAGTTCTAACTGGGTTGTTGTGTGTTGAGTATCAGTATCTATATATACACGCCTCGACTAATTATTGGGTCAGTAATCATTTGTATGATACAATTATTGTGAACTTCTGTAGTTGGTCCTTAAACTGAATCTATAACGAATGGATAAGAAGTTGCCCAACAGTTATCAGTTTTAGGTGAGTGCTAATTCTCCTCGATGCATCTGCTTGTTTTCTGTTTTTGTTTTCGTGGCGTAAGTAATGGAATAGAATGAGGGGATAGCTCATAGCTAAAGATATTTCATAATATTTTATTGTTGTCTTTTGCTGCCTTTCAAGTTCTAACTTCTAAATACTTGCTATGCTTAATGTCCTCAACTTCATTAATTATGCTTTGGATATCTGCTACAGGAAAAGGGAAGAGTGGCACAAAGGCCAAAAAGGAGCCTACCAAAGAAGAAATGCATGCAGTAGTTGTGCAGATTCTCAAAGTAGTAGATTTTAACACCGTAAGTTGCAACCCTTGTCATTTGCTAGTTCTTGCTGCATTCTGTTCTCCATTTATTAATTACAGTTTCTATTCTTTCTTAAATTTCAGGCAACATTATCTGACATATTGAGACAACTTGGTACGACATCCCTAACAGCTGCAAGTTTTTATCCTCTCAGCTTCTAACATTTTATTTAAAGTTTTGCTTATAATTTGATTCTTTGTGACATCTAGGGGATCGATTTGGGGTAGATCTTGCGCATAGGAAAGCAGAGGTTAAAGCTGTGATTACTGAAGCAATAAATAGCATGACCGATGATGAAGAAGAAGAACAGTCAGAGGAGGATGAAGCAGCAAAGTCTGGAGATGAAGCTGAGAAAAACGACGAAAAGGAAGAGGAGGCAGATGAATCTGAAAAAGATGAGAAGGATGATGAGTAGGTTCTAAAGAAATTTTCTTAAAAGTTACTATCATAGTTGTCGGAGCACAGCGGTAACTGGTAAAAACTATAATCTTAGGATGATGCCCCAGAAAGGGCCTATATGACACAGTTTATGCTCATTAGACTAACATTCAAATGTTGTGCTACCTTGGGTTGATTTTGTAAAAAAATACTAGTATTGTTCTTCAGATAGCATATGTTTGTAATAATTGTTGGCCTTGTTATTATGATGTATGCAAAATTGCAGTTTATGGATTAATCTTGAAAAATTTGTTCGAGTACCTGTTTTGAACCTTTATACTTAATGTTCTGCTTGTTGATACTCAGTATGTAGTATTCGATATTGTCAGGCTAAAAGGAGAGTTTGTAGCAGATTCCCTTCGTTACACAAAATTTTATCCATTTTGTTCTCATGCTTTAGCATGAAACATTACTCTCTATTAGAGGAATACGAGGAAGACTGTTGAAAGACTGGAGTACGCAAACTTAGTTTAATAAGCACTCCTTGTAGTTGTTGGTCCTTGGGTTTTGGCACATATATTTTCCTACGTCCATGACAAACTTAGCTCAAATTCCGAATTTAATGAATGGTGCACATGTTTTGTTAGTGAACTTGCCGACATGGCAAATTGAACTTGCGAGTTTAGACTTAATTTGCCACGTAGTCACGTAGACATGTTCGTCAATAAGTTGGCTGATAGAATCTTATCTCATCTAAAAGTTCTATCATGGAGACTTTGGCTCACGCCCAAATTTGGGTTTGAATCTCCGCGGAGACCGCCTAGCTCCATTCATATTTAATTCCACTCGATTGACATCTCCAAATGAGGTTGGGCACGAGTACGGGGAGTATTAGAGAATGAATATAAATAACTAGATTCCACAATTATCTATAAGTTCGAACTTTTTAGATGAGATGAAATTCTAATATTGGCCAGTTTTGGGCCTAGTATTTCGGGCCAAGTCCGTAGGAAGCCGACTTTTCCAATAATTTGGAAAAGAGAATCTGATGTTTGATAAATTACCTTATTTTCCTAAATTATATACTACATTCTCTCTTTCCCATTTCTTCGTTACTAAACATACACTTGACCTAGCTTCCTACTTCTCCGTCAAAGTTCCGTCTGATCATGTCAAACGAAACAATCCCAGATCAGAAAGGGAAACAAGCCCTCAAACCCGACGATCCCGACGACGACGATCCTGCTGAAATCTGCGTCGTCTGCCTCGACGATCTTCGCCACGAGAACTACGCAACGAAGAAGCTCGAATGTGGGCACGAGTATCATGAACATTGCATCATGGAGTGGCTCAAGAAGAAGACACACTGCCCTATTTGTAACGCCACGGTGCAAACCGGTGAACCGAGCGTGTATATCAACGTGAACCTGCAGGTCCAAGGGGTTCGAGTCGAGAACGCATTCGACATAAGAGCCGCAGAGGAGGCTGCAAGGGTTAGGACGTTGCATTTGTATCGAATTACATTGGAGTGGTGTGTGATCATCTTTGTTGTGTTGGTGATTTTGTGGACCTATCACTGGTTGTAGATGCATACAGAGATCATCTAGGTTATTGAGTTGAGTTTGCGGCATTGCTTGTGAAGAATTGAGGGTGATCAGTTTTAGGGTTTTTGCTTTTTTTGTTTTTTTGTTTTTAATAAAAAAAGAATGAGGCTAAGTTTTAGGGTTTTTGGTAATTGGTTGTTTAGATCTCCTAGTTATTCGGAATTCAATGTTTTTTTTTTAATTAATGAGTAGTTCTTGCGGAAACATGATTTTAGAGAAAACGTGAAAAACGAGACACTGACAAATTATATATGCAAGATAAACCAAAGCAAATTCTGATATACACTATAGCCAATATGGGAGATATTGATACATTAAAATCAGCACTGAGATAACTACAGAGGGACTGATATATCGAAATAAACGCTGATGCACTTCATTTATCACTAATTACGAGACTTTGTATTTTTGGGCTACAAGATTATATTAATAAGCAAAGTCTACACACCCCTTTTCAACCGGTTTACCTCTTCGTGAGAGGTTCAGCCAGTTTCAGCGGGTTCAACTTAGATTTACCTGAATTTTTATAGGCATAAGATTCTATAGAAGCAAAAAATTCTAAGGCAGTGTTCGCCATTGCTGAAAGCAATTATCTGATTTTGGAGGGAAAAAAAAAGTAGAAATGAAGTGTTTTATTTCACAAAATCTGCTTTTGCTTTTATCACTTTAAGTAAAAACAAGGTAAAATCACATTTGAAAACTAATATTAAACACTCACTAAAAATGCTCAACAGACTTTATGAATTTCTCAAACTTCATCATAAGGATGTTATAGATCAAGTGTATTAGAAGTGGAGCAATAACACATTTGGCATGAAAGAATAATTTCCGTACTGATTTCAGCTTATTATAAAGCTATCCGTAGTAATTAATTTCAGCTTATTAGAAAACTAGAAAGACTTTAAGTGACTTACGTCTCTCCATTATGAGAAGATAGATCCATGCAAACCGATTCATGTTTAATTGGGAGTTTGAACGACAATAAACAAGTGTCAAGTGTGATACATGTAATGTACCATGTAAGGTGTTTTGGTCGTGTTTGTGAAGGATTTAACATTCTATTGACTCATGTTATTGCTTTTGATTAGGAGGGTGTGATTCTTTGTGTGTTGGGAGGTTTATTTTTCTTTCGGTTTATGAGGATGTTGCAACTTAATTTGACAAAAGAAAAAGAAGATGTTTTTTTTTTGTTGATAAATTAATAAAGAAAAAAGAAGATGTTGCAACTTAGTAATAAAATAATATGGATTTTTCTTTGTTAAAAGTAATGACATTATGGATTTGCTCACTATCCTTTTAAGTTTGTTTCTTCTTTCTTCATTTTTATTTAGAATTTGTAGAGATGATTAAACTACATAAAGATGTATTCGTAAATTTCAACTTTTGAGTGACAAGGACCAAAAGATAACTTTCTTCTTCTTCTACTTTATTTTTCTTCATAATCATCCAATTGGAGTGTTGTCCAAAACATCGACCAATCAATATTGATTAATGTAAATAATGAAGTATATTCTAGTATGTTGACATTAATTAGTATTTTAGAATATTATTAAGTATTTATGTCAGTTCGAACTGAGAGCCCATCATAGCATCACTATCGGAACTAACATTTGGACTAAATTTTCAGAAGAGTTTTGAATATGTGTCAATCCTTCAATCCGCTCATGGTTAGGGGCTTAGGGCTATTTCCATTCAGAGAAGAACCAGTTTTCCTATTCTCACCTCGATCGGGTCGCATCTCCGCCGTGGATTGGTGGAGGAAATCCCTAACTTGGGGAACAAGACAGGCGCGTGTAACCCAAACGCTAGCCGTACCTGGAGAGCATTTGAGCTAGAGAGAAAAAGTTAGAGAGAGGAGGAAAACCACAAATAAACTCACCCAAATAAACTCAAATTAGTAAGCTTATTTGAGTTTATTTGGGGTTTTTGAGCCGTTTTTAGCCCTATTTGACGTGCTTTTACTCGATGATCCCTTGCTCGAACGACCACGAAAACGGTACGGGCGGTTCCGGAAGATCGCCTTTAGTTAGGAACAGTCCATCGATCAAAATTTTAACAACTTTTTTATGACCTGAAATTGATCATTTTTAAGAATACGCGCGCCGAGTAATAACCGAAAATGCAATGCCACACGCCGTAACATGTCTGTTTTTCCCGAAAACTTGTAGTCCACCATTTTTCGGGTCAAGGAATCCGTTTTCGGTGTCGGAATTCTTTTACGGGCAACCGAAATTCACGTTACATGTTTCTGGGGCACAGACACGTCGTGATCTTTTTCCGTGGACCATATGTTGTAGCTCGTCATTCCGATTGCTAGAGTGAATGTCACCGGTGCGTCGGGAACGACTTTTCATGCGGGGTGGGATCATCGTATGCCAGTTTCCGGTAAGTTTAATCACTCCCGCAGACGTCCCAGAATGGTGAAATTCGCCTGTTTTCCGAACTTCGGGAAACAGTTAAACTAAATTCCCAGTTAGATTTATTTATTTATTACAAGGGCTAGATAATTTAATTTTTATAAGAATGTTTTGTGAAAAAGTAATCAATTTTAATATAAAACATATTGAATAATCTTTTTTCAATGAAATAAAAGGTTGAATTTTTAATATAGTACCTTTTGCGCACAAAATTAAGAATGTTTGGCATCTTTTATGTCAAAAAAATAAAAATAAAAATATGGTTAGTATCCTTTATACCAAGAAAATGAAAGTTCAGTACCTTTTATGTCAATAAATTAGTATGAGACCTTTTGTGCAAAAAATGTAAAACTTTTGTACCTTATGAACTAAAAACTCTTATTTTTTTAACATCATCCAAATGCCTCGATAAAAGAGACGACATTCCATTGGTCATTGGTGGTGTATGCACATGCGCTAACAAATAGTATTCCCTTAATATAGCAAAATGACATCACCCAATTATAGTACGTCATATTGGATGACGTAGTGATAAATATCAAAATATATAGTACGTAACATCGAGGAGAAACATATATAATGTTTCAAGTTTGTTTACACCTTTAAGATGAAGTATGATGAAAGGTGTTTAGACATTTAAGGTCCGCCTAAGGAATGATCAAAGACATGTCGCAACATCCAGATGCATATATCATATATGTAAAGTTTAAAGTTGAATTGTTCGAGATAACTTTAATCCACAACTTGTGGTTACTTGCAAAATTCGCTCCTTTGTGTTTTAATTTGTGAACACCCCGGAGTACCATGTGGCTTCACAAGAGAGGGAGTCGAAAACGGTGGTTTGAGTCGTTCGACGAAGTATGATGACGTCATCCAAAACTTACATATAAGCTACCCATTAGAGACATGTGAAGTACTAATTAAGAAGCAGAGACAAAAACTTGAAAGACCATGATATCCAGACAAAAAGTTTTGAACTTTTAGAAAAGCCCTATATTAGATAGCTTAATCAAAACTCAAAAGACACCAACTGGAATGGATTGAGATGTAAAAGTTAGATCTCAGAAATAAATGATTAGACAATTCTTATGCAAAATAA
>JAYMSL010003529.1:0-12327 GCA_036897195.1 Plantago coronopus | reverse complement strand
TCTCAACGCACTCTGCATCACTTCTACGCTTGCTAAGAAATTTTCGGGTAGGTTACCCATTTCAAGACTATTCAAGTGGATCACATTTAGCCTCTATGTTCTTATCAATGAATATGGGGGGGGGGGGGATTGAATGTTTATAGATGAATTCTCGAAAAAGAATGCATGGGGCACCTTGTGGGTATAAAGAGCGTTCTCAACACATTTAAACTATCTTAAACTTGGGGTATTTCATTGACCCTCTTAAATTTAATGTCATTCCCGTTGTACCTCATCCCAACCTACCATCCACACATTATGGGTCTTGTGTTTGTTGGCTCTAATATAATTTGTAATGACCTGACCACCTTGTGAGCCGACCCGGTTACTCATGAATTGCTCTCTGTTTGATATGCTTGTCCGTCCCACGATGTCATAATTTACACACTTTGTACTCACTCATGAACGAACATATAACTTATCCATTGTTCACCATTATGAGGTTGTTCAAGACAAACATGTTTAACCACGAAATTCTAATGAATTTTCGAAAAATAAAGTTGTAATTTGATGATATCTGTAGTGTTTTAAACTAGTTTTCTTTTCTTTTCTTTTTTTGTTTTGAAGTGAAGATTCTTGTTTACTTGGGAGAGATGTTGATAACTAGTCATTTAAACTTTGGGTTGTATTTATTAAATTCAAGTAATTTCTTCTTTTTTCTTTTATGAAAAGTCAAATTCAAGTAATTTCTTTTTCTTTTTTCTTTTTTCTTTTTTTTAAAAGGTAAATTCAAGTAATTTCTATTCTATCTCAAAGAGAAAAAAAAATTAAACAAAAATTGAATCTTAAATTTGTTGGTAAGAAGAATCTTCCTTGAACTGCATACCAAATTGGCGAACTTCTCGAAACGGTAAAAATTGCAAATTTCCTTTTATATTCTCTAAATGTCCAAATAATCTTACATACTTCCCTTTACCCAAAAAGTCATATAATGCCAAATTACAAGTCATTTATCATTAAAACTATCAAAAATAAAATTAAAAAAAGTCATACATTTAACAACTTTTTTCCCATTTTCCACTCAACAAATCCCTTCCTTCATTTTCTTCCTTTTGCCCGTTAACAGCCTCTTCTTTCCCTCCCCTGAGAGGGAACTCCCACCCCCCTTCTCCGGCCAATTTTCCCGCCAATAATCCCCCCCCCCCCCCATTTCTCCCCACTCCCGAATTCCCAATCTTTCTCAACACCACTTTCTTCTCTTTCCTAAATGCAGTTTTCTTCCTGTCAGTTTCTTTTCTTTGAATCTAAAACTCAATAATAACTGCAGCTCTTCCACAAAACTGAAACTTCTCCTCAAACTGCAACTTTACTCAAGCAATGCCTTAACAAAACCACCGAAATTCCTCCCAGTTTATCTGAAAAATGAGAAGCTTTACTCTCCTTATCCTGCTCCACTCAATCTTACTCTCCAATTTCTCAGTGAATTCACTAAGCCCCTCGTTGAACGACGACGTATTGGGCCTCATCGTGTTCAAAGCAGACGTACAAGATCCAGACGGGAAGCTTGCTTCATGGAACGAAGAAGACGACAGCCCTTGCAACAATTGGGCCGGTGTAAGATGCAATCCCAGATCCAACAGAGTCTCCGACCTTGTTCTTGATGATTTCGGGCTTTCAGGTAAGCTTGGCAGAGGCTTGCTTCAGCTGAAATTTCTTCGAAAGCTTTCGTTGTCGAATAACAATCTTACTGGTAGCATTACCCTGAGTTTTGCTGAATTGTCTGATTTGAGAATGTTGGACTTGAGTCAGAATGGTTTTGAGACCTTTCCTACCGACTTGTTTAGCAAATGTGGTTCTTTGAGGTCTGTTTCGTTAGCTAATAACAAGTTTTCCGGGCCGGTTCCTGATATAGGCTCGTGTGCGTCTCTTGCTGCATTGGACTTGTCGAAAAATCAGTTTTCGGGTCCATTGCCGTTGAGTATTTGGTCATTGTTCGGTGTTAGGGCACTTGACTTGTCTGATAATTTGTTAGAAGGTGAAATTCCTCAAGATATTCAACATTTGAACAATTTGAGGTCAATTAGTTTGAGGAACAATCGGTTTTCGGGTACTGTTCCGGATGGGATTGGGAGCTGTTTGTTGTTGAGGTCGATCGATTTTAGTGGAAACTCGTTTACCGGAGAGCTTCCCAGCACAATGCAGAAGCTTTCTTTGTGTAGTAACCTAGTTTTAGGTGAGAATGGATTGGGTGGAATAATGCCTGATTGGATTGGAGGGATGGAAAGTCTTCAGACTCTTGATGTTTCGGGGAATAACTTTACTGGCCAGGTTCCTGATTCGTTTGGGAAGCTTCAGTCATTGAAGGTATTGAATGTGTCGAAGAATTCGTTATCTGGAAGCTTGCCCGAGTCTATGAGTAGTTGTGTGAATCTTTTGACGTTTGATGTTAGTCGTAATTCTTTGTCTGGAAATGTTCCTTCTTGGTTGTTCAAGCTTGGTTTGGGGCAAGTTGTTTTATCGGATAACGAGTTTGATGGGAGTGTTGGTGATGCCTTTGAGTCATCCGTGGAGAATTCGAGGAGAAAGGTTGATGTTCTGGATTTGTCGCGAAATAAGCTCACCGGAGAGATTGTGGATGCCATTGGGGGATTTAGTAATTTGCGGGTTCTGAATATGGCAGGGAATGCGTTTGTGGGGAGTGTTCCAAAAAGTATTGGTCGATTGAAGACGTTGAGCGTTCTAGATTTGAGCGAGAATCGTTTAAATGGCAACATTCCTCGGGAGATCGGAGATGCTACATCTCTCAATGAACTGAGACTTGAAAAGAACAACTTGGCGGGTGATATTCCGGAATCGATTGGGAAATGCACTTCCCTTACCACCCTGTAAGTTTTCTCCAGGCATCATGTGATTTACTTACCGAGTTTTATGCATCTGTTTTGTAGTTGGTGTATTGTTTTCAGTCATCTTCATGTGATTTGTCTTGTAGCTTTTGGATAGTATTACTGTTTTCTATACTGCAGTCAATATTGATGCACTGTTTATCAAGATATTGCAATTAGGCTCCAACATTCTTGCATTTATCATGCTAATTTTTTTAAACATGTCCACTCTTATGCAGGTCCCTTGCACATAACAAGATTATGGGGCCTATTCCTGTATCTCTTGAGAAGCTTACTTACCTCCAAACAGTAGACTTATCTTTCAATGAGCTAACTGGAACCTTACCAAAGCAGCTAACGAATCTTGTCCGTCTTCAATCATTCAACATTTCACACAATCAGCTTGAAGGAGAACTCCCGGCTGGTAATTTCTTCAACACCATCTCTCCATCATCCGTTTCTGATAATCCCGCTCTTTGTGGATCCATAGTCAATAGAACTTGCCATACCAAACTTCCAAAACCAATTGTACTCAATCCCAACTCCACCGATGAAACACCTGGCACTGCCCCACCTACCTTTCAAAACCGGAAAAAAATTCTCAGTATTTCGGCTCTGATTGCCATTGGTGCAGCGGCTGCAATTGTCATTGGTGTAATTGCAATCACTGTCCTCAACCTTCGTGTTCGGGCTTCTTCCTCCCGAGCTCCGGTCGCTCTCACTTTCTCTGGTGGGGATGACTTCAGCCGGTCCTCTTCAAATGATAACGATTCTGGAAAGCTGGTAATGTTCTCTGGTGATCCTGAGTTTAGCACAGGGACCCATGCTCTTCTCAATAAAGATTGCGAGCTAGGACGTGGAGGATTCGGGGCAGTTTACCGAACCATGCTCAAAGACGGTCGTTCGGTTGCCATCAAGAAGCTAACAGTTTCAAGTCTTGTCAAATCACAAGATGATTTTGAGCGGGAAGTTAAGAAACTTGCGAAAGTTCGTCATGATAATATTGTTACACTTGACGGTTATTACTGGACTCAGTCGCTGCAACTTCTCATATATGAGTATGTCTCCGGTGGAAATTTGTACAAGCATCTCCATGAAAGGCCTGGCGGAAACTACTTGTCGTGGAATGAAAGATTTGACATTATTCTTGGAGCTGCTAAGGGCTTATCTCATTTGCATCAAATGAGTGTAATCCATTATAACTTAAAAGCGAGCAATATCTTGATCGATGAGTCAGGGGTACCCAAAGTTGCGGATTATGGTTTAGCGAGACTACTGCCCATGTTGGATCGTTACGTGTTGAGCAGCAAGATTCAAAGTGCCCTTGGATACATGGCACCCGAATTCGCATGCAAAACAGTGAAAATAACCGAGAAGTGTGATGTGTACGGATTTGGGGTTCTGGTTCTTGAGGTGGTTACAGGTAAGAGGCCTGTTGAGTACATGGAGGATGACGTTGTTGTTCTTTCAGACATGGTTAGAGGAGCACTGGACGAAGGTAGAGTCGAGGACTGTGTTGATGCTAGGCTACTGGGCAAGTTTCCATCCGAAGAGGCGATTCCAGTTATGAAATTAGGCCTGATATGCACGTCGCAAGTGCCTTCAAACAGACCTGATATGATGGAAGTGGTAAACCTTCTGGAGCTGATTAGGTGTCCTTCAGACGGCCAGGATGAGTTGCAAGAGATTAGCTAAGTGTCGGTTGGTGCCAAAGGCTGATCCGGTGAAGCTAAATCCGATTGATTCGTACCGAGAAGAAAAGATAGTGTTAGGCATTGGCATTGATTATATTTAAATGTGTTGTATTTTACAAGATTTTTGGTGCATATCTTAATCCTCTGTAGCTGTTTCTTCTCCCATGTCGCACTTGGTTATCGGATTTCTGTTCACCGGCTTCCAATCGGAGTTCTGTTCAATGTTGTTACCTGTAACTGCTCTTGTTCTTGCCTAGTTTAACTTATTGCTCTTCTGCTGAACAATTGAAGCATGTTTGTATAATGGTGCTATTAGGCTAAGACTCTGTTCTTTTTTCGGGAGAATTTCTGTAGCGAAGTGAACTAACCAAAACTGAACGAAACTCAATTTCCATAACTGTTTCTGATGGTACCATTATTTGATACACAAATATTCATGAGCAGAAAAGTGAATTAAAGTAATCTGTGAAAGTGGTCTTTGAAGATTCTTTTTTCCACTTTCAAGCAAGTATGGAGTATAATCTAAGTGATGAATAAAAAACAGAAAAGTGAAAGCATAATCAGTGAGAATAAAGAAAGCCATGATTAACAAATATATTGTCAGGGTACAAAGGATTTCAATAATGCAAGCATATTTGATGCTGTCTCAAGAACACATCTGCTGTGCAATAATATGCTTATCCATCATTTAGGCCTTAATTCTGCCGAGCACTGTTTTGATCTTTTTTTAACTGTCTTTTACATTCACCGGTTCTTAACTTGAAAAGAAACATGATTACTCCATTACGAATTTCACCTCCTTTTTATGCGAAGTCTTATACACTTGAAAAATGCTACTAGTATTTCAGTATCATCTCCCTTCTCCTTGTTATAATCCTTATCTAGATCAGAAACTTATCTGGTTGTTGTATACATATCTTTCTTTCTGCAACACTTTTGACACTTAGTTGTCTCATAAACTGTACCTTTGTTGTTTCTTAAAGTCCTTTACTCCCCAGACTATATTCTATCCATAATCTTTAGAACAATAATTTGTTTTCTTGTAGACAAAATGAATTAAGAAACAGATGCATCATTTTCTTGTAAACTTTCTTCAACTCTTTGCTCTTGTTGAGGCCAGAAAACCATGTGAGTGGTTAACAAACTGAGTTGTCACTACTATAATATTGTTCATGAAAATCTTAATAGTATAGACAACCTAACCAATTGGCATTTTCAACCTCAGCTGGCACATGGGACAGTTATATTAAACTTGAGGCTGTCTTTTAGGCATGCATCATCTTCATCATAACTGCAACCAGCCACATTTCCTCATCACATTAAAAAGAAAATGATACAAAACCATACTCCCATCACATAAAAAGTCGTTTAAAGTCGAAACTTAGGTCTGCTACGAGTAGGTGAACTTAATTGTAGGTTGTAACCTCTCGGCTCGGGCAATAAACTGAAAACAACACGGACATGCGTTGGAGAGTGAAACACAGTCAAATTGTCAAAATATAGCCATAAACTACATTGAATCTTTTGAAGTTAACTATGTTAGAGTATGGAAAACAAGACATCGGAGCAGTAGAAAGTTTAGAAAAGCTGCATGCATTGTCTGAGTTAAAGTTATGGGGTAACATGAAGAAGAATATGTAAGATGCACTCACATTTGACGGTACAAGAAAGTGGGGAAGGGGATTATTGGTGTGTATCTGGTGGAGGATTTTACACTACACAATCTTTAACATATTTCATGCAGGCTTTGGATTATTGCTTTATTGAGAGAAGCAATCATGCTACTTCTTGGGCTTTGATGATAATAAAGCACAAGATAGTGGAGGTCTCTATTAGCCCATCATGTGTTGAGGGACATGAACGTTTAGAAATTCATTATTTTTCTCAAAACTTTATTTTTATAGGGAGATTTACAGGTCGCTACGTACATGGCTGTAAATTTTGTTTCAAAAAGCGGACGGGTTGTACTTGAACATTTCAAAATTAAACGTGTAATAAAAGTAGCATATTTGGGTAAATTTAAAGTCGGTACCCTCTACGAATAACACTGTCAAAAAAAAAGGCAAAATGGTGTCAAGCATAAAGTTGACTTTTATTGTTGTACTCCCTTCGTCCAGTCAATATCTTCCCACTTTTCTTTTTCGTAGTCCAATACAAAGCTTTCCATTTTTTTTTTACATGTGGTCCCCAGTCTTTATCCAGTTATTTAATTACAACACACAAAAAAGTACTAAAACTACTCCACTTACAATATAATATTTGTTTTCCTTATTTTGTTGACCAAAAATACAATGGGAAGCTTCTCCTTAGACGGAGGGAGTACCGAGTACATTTTAGTTAGAATTTACATATGCATACATGAAATATGTACATTTTGGTTGTAATTATGTTTTAATTTGTGTAAAATATTTTTAAGCAAATGTACAAATTATTGTAAAATGTTTCGTTGTCAAAGAGATCCCCCAAAATGTTTTGCCCACAAGAAAGACTGGAATCCACAAAATCCTTAGAAATTCTTGGGCCTGAGATTCTTATTGTGTCTCAATGCTGTTGGATTGGGTCTACTACAAAATTGGGCTTAGCCCAACATACGATGGGCATATTTCTGCTCAATCCTTTAAAAGTGCTTGTATGAAAAGATGAAATCTTCAATGTCCCATCATTCTGTTTCATGGAGAGTACGTACTGTAGCAGTACCTCTGTTTTCACTCTTAAGTCTTAAAAGGTCTCTTTGAAACAACTTCAATCGGTTAATGAAAAGATAATCTCCTTCGGTCACTCAGCTTACACAAAGTTCAGTTTTTTTTACCGTTGACTTGAGGACATACATTCGAGTGGACATTTGCTGGTCTGATCATGAGGAATTGAGGATAGTGGATTTTGGGAAAACAACTCGTGCCAAATTGTAAAAATGGGGTTTTTATCTCATGTGTTTCTTGCGGTGGATTCTTTGATCAGTGTGTATGCGTAGGGTGGAGTTATTTCAATCATCACTTTTATTTCAAGTCTGGAAGTACCCCTATAGCTGAGACTGAGAATCTTCAACTCTAACTTCAAGCTCAAGCGAAATCTGATGTTGTAAATTGGACTGTCATGGTTTCTGGTTATGCCTCATTACGCTATTACTTTGAAGGCTGAAGCCCATGAAATATATGATTGCATGAAAGACGCAATCATGCAGGCATACGACCTAAATAATGCAATTACAATAACTGCCCTAACAGCTTGTTCTCAGTTGGCCCCTTTCGTCAGGGGCAATCTGAGACCCAACACGGTATCAGACTTCTGCGCTATTTGATAATTCCAGGATTTCAGCTAGGTAGTGCTGTAGAGGCTTTCATCAGATCAAGCTGTCTGATTTAAGAGGGTTGGACTTGAGTGGGAATGGTTTTGCTAGCTTTCCTACTGAGTTGTTTAGCTAATAACAAGGTTTTGGGTCCGCGTTCTGATACTCCAGGGACCTGATGATAATCTCTGGCCATGTTATAAGACTTGTCCAAATGAATCATGTTTATGTATCATGAATTCATGGTCAGTGCCTGGCAGGTCCCAGGTCAGTCATTTGAGACTTGGATCACACTTACAGTTGCCTGATCCCTGCTAAATTTTGTTAATCTGTCCTTCTGCTTCTGCAGGTCACTTGCTCATAACAAAAGAATGGTCCTATTCCTGCATCTCTTGGAAAGCTTACTTACCTCCACACTGTAGACTTATCTCTCAATGTACTATCCCAGAAACATCGCGTAATTGTGGTGCTCAATCATTGAAATCTCCAGCCCAACTTGAGCCTCACGCAGTCTGCAACTGCAAGCAGCAGCATCCATCAGATCCAAGCAGGGAGCTACTCTGTCTGTCCACGGCCAGCATTGACAAGCCATGGCAACATCAAATGTATGTGCAACAAGTTTACAGCTAGGTTTCTGTATTTGTACTATGAATACACATACATAATATGTTGAAGGCTTGTACATTTTATTCTGCATATTCTCACAGAATGTAATTTTATTCTTAGGATTATTCATCGATTTTGACAGGTTATGCTTATAGTTCTTCTCAGTGTCATATATCACCAACTGACACTGTTAATGCACAAAAGGCAGGAATCGATACTGCATTGCTGTCTCAAAATTTGAAGTTCACATCAGGCAGGAATCAATTCCTTTACAAAAAAAAAAGTACAGGTTATTGCTCTTAGACCCACGCAATGGATCAATGTAAGCAACAAAAAAAAAACTGAAATCCAGTTACTTCTCATCCATTTTTACTTAACAGTGGTCAGTTCTGACAGCAACATAACTCGCAAAAAGGGAGTTGAGTTACAGTTACAAAGTGATTGAAGAAACTACTACAGTACTAAGCTAATATTCTAAAAGGCCAAGTAGGATAAGCTAACCTAATACAACATGAACTTGATTATACACAGCCAATTACGGTTAGAAATCAACCAAAAGGTCGGTTTTCCTGTGATGACAGAAACGTGCAAGTTGAATATATTGAAGCAGCAGCAGCCATAAGTTCCAGGTTTTTCGAGAGATCCACTTCTCCTGATCTGCATTATTATGTGATGACAAAATAAGATACTAGCACAATGATATACAAAGACTGGCAAAACCTGATTGGTTATTGAAGGCTCAACATAATATAGATGTCCTTTGTATGTTGTTTCAAACAGACTGTAGATTTGCATATGATACTAAGCAACAAACTGACTATCGGCGCTTACCTGATTGTGTTTCCTGGTAAACGTCTTTTATACAGACCCCTTTCACAAAGCCTTTGCAGTTCATTCACTTGGTTCAGCTCACTTTCCTGATGATAATCACATATCCTGTTTAGGTATCACTTCCAGAGAAGAAATATTTGTTTGAAGTTTGAACTAATAAATTATCATATTAACATGCAGAAACTTACTAATTGAGTCTCTTCTTCCGAAAGTGTTTTATACATCCGATCAAAGAGACTGGTCCATCTATCAACATGTGCATCATGATTTCCTTTCTCCATGCTGGATGGAAATTCTTTTGATATTAGTAATGGTAGTTCTGTACTAATGACAGCGAAAAATCTTGCTTTACTCCGTCCTAGTGCTGCAATTCGACCAATCTCAGTATATCAGTACGTACTGCATTAGGTATGCTCTCAATTCTCATGACATGTGGTCAATACTCAAAAGTTAAACCACCAACCTGCCAGGCGT
The DNA here is from genome assembly GCA_036897195.1 of Plantago coronopus. Lineage (NCBI taxonomy): Eukaryota > Viridiplantae > Streptophyta > Magnoliopsida > Lamiales > Plantaginaceae > Plantago > Plantago coronopus. The sequence goes on along the minus strand of JAYMSL010003529.1, from coordinate 2,575 downwards.
GCTTTTATATCACGACTGAGAAGTCCTAACCATTCGTAAGCTACATTAGCAGCTGAGAAATGAAACAAAATCCAAGTTAGCATTAATCATGTCTGCGTTTAAATCATATAGTCAAGGTGTCAAAGTGGAACGTGTATTGTTATCCTCTATAAAGTTTAACTATGCCTGATTTCCAATATATGCTGAAGAAAATACTAATAATTTGGTAAGACTTGAGATGTATAAATATTGAACCTTCAACAGGAAGTGAAGAAACACTACTGAAATCCCCAGGTTCCATGGTGGACAAGCAGCTCCCGTGTTCAGATACAGTCTTCACCGGTGACGAAATCTTTAGTTCTTCAAGCCTTTCTCTCTCTTTTTCAGTTTCAACGCTTTCTCTCTCTTTTTCCGTTTCAACTCTTTCACTCTCTTTTTCCATTGCAAGCCTTTCTCTCGCTCTTTCCACGTTCGATTCCGGAAGCGTCCTTGAGTGTTGATTGTCATTTCTTTCAGACCTCACAAGCGCTTCTATGATGGAAAGAACCTGTTTACTGTTTCTGACACGGTTAATAATTCCTGGACTCAGCCCGCTAAGCAGACCACTCGGAGGTGCAAGAAACACAAACTTATCGACCTGCTCTCTCTGTACTAGTTCTGTCTTCTTTTTCACGACATCAACATTAATCTTTTTCTTCCTCCCCCGCCGCTTTGATATTTGTACTGGCACAGTTTCATGAGAATAAGACATGTAGTCATGCTGTTTCAAGCCATTCCAAACTCGCATGGAGTCGCTTTCCTCCACAGAGCTCCGACAGTCAGAATCATCCCTCAACTTCAAGTCCCGACATCTTTCCTTGGAGGGAAAGTGAGCATTTGAATCCAAACCAGACCGTCCAGATTTCATATCATTACCCACTATCTCTCCATCACAAGAACCGGATAACTTGTTTGCCACTTGAGTACATGCCGCAGAATCATTCTGACGTACACTTGCATTACACTCAACATTAACATCTAAATCAACTACTTTCGGATCTGAGTCAACAGCTTGATTTGCTTTCTTGCTTCCTCCAGTTCCTGCTTGAGCTACATTAAAGTTGTTTACTTTCAGTATGTTGCAAGAGAGTCCTCTCTCATGTCTACTCTACTACTCTCTCCATCCCCCAAAAAATGAGCATGTTCGATATTTCACATGTATTACTGCAGAATTCAGCTAAATCATTCTTAAATGTAAATCTTGCACCCATTTCAACATCCTCATTGTATTACTATAACTATGTTTACTCACATCATCCAAGAAACAAGAAATGATTCATTAATATTATACAATTAACGAAACTGTCCCCAGATATGCAATTCTACATTCTACTGTCAAGAAATGAATCAAAATCCAGCAAATTTACACACCACACTTAGGAAAGAAAAAGGGCATGAAGACCACACCTTCCGACCGGATAATCGAATCAAGATCCCTCATTTTGAGTCGCTTTTGAGAGCCATCAGCTGTATCTTCGACTTCAAACACACCCCTTTTCTGTCCCCCAAAACCCTAAACAAAATCCAAACAAGAATCTCCTTAATTATCAACAATAAAACTCAAGAATAAAGAATCAAGAATTGCCAAGAAAAAGAAGCAAATTGTAGCTAGTTTAGAGAGATCTCGAACCTTTGAGACGGGGTGTTGTTCAGGTAAGACGACATTCCGCATCCTGGCCCCTGTACCCATCATTCAAGAATTCAGCTCCGGTGACCCTTTAGACAGATTCCAACACAAAACGACAGCAGTAATCGATGAGACAGGAGGAGATGCAAAGTGAGAATACGAAGCTTGGAGAATCTGGAAGTAAAAGCTGGTGAGTGGCGCGTATTGAAGGGGGTGGAGAAGGAGGGAAAATAGTGAAAGATTCAAGATTGGGGATTTTTCAAACAGTTTTGTTTCGAATTCCAATTTGTTGACCAAAACTCCAAGCTTTCCCGCTCAATTAGTTTGGTTTGTGAAGCAGCTTATAATCATTTTGACTTTCGCATCTCGTGAACATCTAAAAATCACTTTTCATCATTCATCGCCACAACTCACAACTAGGGATCGCCAATTATTTTTCCTGATTCAATGTGCTAGACTAGACTGCTAGGATTTCATACGAATATTAATTTGTTTTTTATTATAACGGAATTAGATACCCTTAATAAAATCATTATAAAATTTTCCACTTAAGAATGGGTACTTCTATTATTACATGAAGTTAGACTTGATCTAATATCAGATTTAGTAGTACTTTAAATTTCAGCCATTCAAATGAGTATTATTAAAGCTGGACCGTAAGATCAGATAAAAGCGGATTTACATGAAATTTTAAGTGAAAAATACGTCTTTTATCGAACAAAATACCGGCGGTTTTTGTTTTTCCCCCCCCTCTTCTACTATCTTCTCCACGCCACCCCACCGCTCCCTCCACATCCCACCTGAAAGGAAACCCACGTAATAAACTTGAGGGCTGTTTTCTAACCTTTCTCAAAATTTATTTTTTGGCCCCATCTTTTTTCAAATTCACATCTTTTTTGCCTTTTAATTTTTGACCTTTTATTATATTTT
>JAYMSL010003528.1:0-12328 GCA_036897195.1 Plantago coronopus | reverse complement strand
ATTGATTTGTTTTACTTAGATCAATATAGGGTACTTTAATGGTTATAGATATTTGGTGATCAGTAGTTCATATATTTCCAGAAGTAAAAAAGGCTATTTTAGTAAGCATTCTCATCACATACGAATTAGTATAAAGTAATACAGATGAACTAAAACGCGTATTTGTTAGTTATGTAATCTGGAGTTTTTTTATTAGAAGAACTCACACCACATTTTCGATAAAAAGATTTGTTCATACTGGTAGACATCTTATTTTTTGTTTCTGTTGACTACAGACGTGCCTTTTATGATAAAAGGATCTCTCAGGAAGTCAGCGGAGATGCCCTCGGAGAGGTATGCACTCTTGTCTAAGTTCAAGTTGATGCAGTTCAAGCATAAATGATGTTAAATAACATTATTGTATTATTTTGCAGGAATTCAAGGGTTACGTATTTAAGATTAAGGGAGGATGTGACAAGCAAGGGTTTCCCATGAAGCAGGGTGTGTTGACCCCTGGCCGTGTGAGACTCCTGCTTCACAGAGGTATTTGCGAGTCTGATGTGCTTTGATTGCACCCTTGTGTATAATTTGAGAGATTTCTTATTTGGGATCAAACTATTTTATTAATAGGCACCCCATGCTTCCGTGGTCACGGAAGGCGCACTGGTGAGCGCAGAAGGAAGTCTGTTCGTGGATGCATCGTGAGCCAGGATCTCTCAGTCCTGAACTTGGTTATCGTGAAGAAGGGTGAGAGTGATCTTCCTGGTTTGACTGATGTCGAGAAGCCAAGGATGAGGGGTCCCAAGAGGGCTTCAAAGATCAGAAAGCTCTTTAACCTTTCCAAGGATGATGATGTTAGAAAGTATGTCAACACTTACCGCAGGAACTTCACAAATGCCAAAGGTAGCTATATGTTTCCTTACAATACTCTTAAGATGCCTCCTGATATCATCATGACTTAACTACTGTATCCCATTTATTTACTCATCATTGAATCTTCATTTATGTTTGTGATGACAGGTAAGACAATCAGCAAAGCCCCTAAGATTCAGAGGCTGGTCACTCCTTTGACTCTTCAAAGGAAGAGAGCTAGAATTGCCGACAAGAAGAAGAGAATTGTCAAGGCCAAGTCTGAGGCCGCTGAATACCAGAAGCTTCTTGCCAGCCGATTGAAGGAGCAGAGGGAAAAGCGCAGTGAGAGTTTGGCTAAGAAGAGGTCTAGACTCTCTGCAGCCTCCAAGCCATCTATTGTGGCTTAGAACTTGCCTAGAACTTTTTCAGCTATCTATTTCTATCTGCAGAAATTTTGTCGAGGATGATTATTGAACCGTTGTTTTGCAGTTAATTGTGTTTCTGATGAGATTATGATAATATACTTCCTGGATTTTGCCATACTAGGGTTTTATCTTGTTTACTGGGATCAGGTTTCTTGTACTGTTCTGTTGATAAGTATGCTGTTTTCCATCTAGGCATTCTTTCTAACATAACACGAAATGCAAGGAATGATATAGAGCAATATTTATGGCTTTTTAATGTGGGACGGAAGGAGTATTAGCCAACTTCAACAGCACCGGAGCCCAAAATATTGGGCATCTGTCTAATGCATGAACCCTCTCTCTGGAGGGTGTGTTAACTTTAACTCAAGAAAACAAAAATAGAGGATAAATCATGTACCCCAAATCTCCAGAACCCTACATCCTCCGCCAACCACCTCATCCAACAATAATCTCTGCTTCTGCTTCAACACACCTCAGCAAATCAACATATCGACTATTACTTCTCCTTCGCCTTATATTCTTCGCGCCTCCGCCTCCGCCTCCGCTTCATCATCTCTGTCCCTGCTTCCCCGTTCTTTTTCTTTTTTCTGTTTGTAATCGTAAACCTTGTTTGTTGAGAAACGGGTTAATTTTGGTACGAGCAAGGAAGGAAAAAGCATTGCTCAACCAACTTTAGTTGTAAATCCCGAATGGTTTATAGGTTGTAGTAGTACATAATTGTTGTACATAATTGCTCAAGAGCAACTTGGTAGAGATCTTGCTGTTAATCTCATGATTATGGCAGATCACTTGAAAGTTGATATTGACACTCCCAAACAACCAGACTCTTTAGTATCGGTCTTCATAAAATCAACGTTTAATGATGCAATTGCAGTTATATATCGACTATTAATTGAACGGTTTGTTTGATTTTAATGCAACTTTTACCACATTAACACCATTCGATCTTGTTAGTATATAAATAATGGAATCTTTTCTAAACTATTTCAATTTTTCAGAGAGATATTATTGTTAACTTCTATTCAATTACCTAATTTTAATTGTGAGTTCAATTCAAGTTTACGCAGATAAAATTTATACTAAAAACAAATTCTGTTTAGTTTTTTTTTTTTTGAATTGGCAAAAACTTTATTAATTAAGAGATGAATTTACAAGGTGAGTTAAGCATTAAAAATGCCTCACTCACGGAAGTTCCAAGACCTCACTACCCAACACCCTCCACCTTGATTGTGAAGCCAGTCGACCGGATACTCGTTGCCTCCTTAAAAACCTTCCAAGTTAATTGTGTTTAGTTTTGATATTTTCAGGTGAATTAAACGATGACACTATATCCGTTGGTCCATATACACTATATCCCTCTGTTCATATAAATTGTCCCCTTAAATTGATGAACAGGCCCTCAAATCATTCAACTTCCGCTACAATAATTGCTGCTATGTGATGATGTGAGTGAGGTTGGCTTTCCTTTGAATCTACGTTAACACCTTTTTTGTCATTTTACTTCAATTAGTATCATTCCACCCAATTTTCATCACTAGTCTGCATTTTCTCAGGGTTCCAACATTGTTATTCTAGCCTTTTGGGACACAAAGAGCTGGGATCTCGCACAAGTGGGGCCGTGCTATTAAAATTGATATCAGAATCGAATCAATCGGAAACGCTCAAGAAGTGGATTGTAGGTCCGGACAAGGTGGGAAAGAGGCGTCGCACAATTTAAGAGAGATGAATGTAACGCCTCGAAGTTTCTAATACTTTAAATAGTTTGAGAATATTACTCGTATCAATAAGGCGTACCGTTATTTTCTGAAATTCATTTATAAGAATTCCAAGTTAATTGTGCTTAGTATAATAGTATTTTAGGATGTGTACACGATCGAAGCCAGTGTGTGAATGTGTTTAATTTAATTTCCAACATATTACTAAAAAACAACCTAAGGATACACGTATCAGCCTAAAAAGGTTGGGATCTTAGCCTCATCAACCGGTCCGCTCCCTCCCAATTACAGGACAAAAAGATCTATGAAATAAAGTTTCGAGTATAAAATCTTGACGTTGAAAATTTTATTATTATAATTTAAAATCAAGAATACTATTTTCTAAAATAAAAAATTCAAACAATTCTTTAAAAATCATCATTTTCACTTGAGCCACACTACTCCATCATTAAGTTCCTATATAACAGAACCACAACATATGCCCAGCTAACATATACTCAAAGCAGACACAATTTCCATTCATCTCCATATCGCAATTTCTAAACACACAACGAAGCGCAGTTCAGTTAGTAAAACGCATCAACTCCAACCAGCAGAACATCATGAGTTCCGCATCAGCAGTTAGCAGCTACTGGAATTCGTATCTCATGAGACTGTTTCCAGGATGGCCTGATAATCAAACTCCGGTGGAAAACATATTTTCTCTCCTTTTCGTGTTTCTGCTAACCTTCACTGCCGAGTTCTGCTCGAAGTATCCTCCGATCAAACAGAAGAATCCCACACTAGAGGCGCTCACTGGCGCGGCCCTTCGGGTACTTCAGTTATTCATGACATACCTGGCTGTCATAGCAGTTATTGCCACTGAATTCAAATACTTCTTGGCTGCTGTAGGAGGCCACGGCGTCGGAGATTTAATGGCAAAGCTGTATCAGTATCATATCGAGCAAGCAGAGGCTAAGTTGTCTAGTGGTGATAACGTTTGACATTCCTGTTGCATGCTTTTTTTTCCTTTTGGAAACATAAAACTTGCAATTACCACTTCAACTTCATTTCAATTTAGTGTAATTTAGGTAATTCCAGTTCAGTTCAGTGTAGTTTTGCGTAATTGAGATTTATACTTGAATTTAGTACAGTTCAGAGATTTTCAGGTGAACGGTACGGGTGTAAGGCTCTGTTCTTTTCAACTTCAGTCCAGTTTCGTTCCGTTCAGTTCAATTCAGCTTTTGTTAGTTCAAATTTGTATTTCAATTCAGTTAACTTTAATTAACTTCATTTCAAATTAGTTCAGTTAAAAAAATTGAATTGAAAAGAATAGAACCTAACTAATAATCAAAAGGAGAGTACTCACCGAGACTCTCCGTTTTGGTAACCAAACGTGGATCAACATTATCATCAGAATTAGGCTCTACTCAGTTCACTTTAGTTTCAATTATGTTCGGTTCAATTCAAGTCTATTCAATTCAGTTCATAGATTTTCGATTGAGCTGAATTGAATGGCCTAAAAATGCAAAACAAGCCACAGAAGGGATTTTTTCTCAACTCAGGTGAAATACTACACTACTATCCAAGCCACAAGCCTGAGTAGGAATTGCATCTTTAATTAAAATGTTGTTCTAAAATTGAAATAATGTTGTTATGACGAAACGCAACTCAGTTAGTAATACGCTTCACTTTCAACCAATAATAATAAGTTGGGATATCGAGTCACCCTCGTTTTTCAAAAAAAAGTTGTTCAAAAGAACGCTCAGATTGTCAAAGAAGAGCAGCAGCAACAAACACATAATCAACGATGGCACACAACTCCAATCATTATTTCACACTTAAGCCACACTTATTGAACAATAATTCATGCTCACACACTATTTATTTGTTGATCTTGCTTAACACACTAGGGCACTATTTAGTTCATAACAAAAACTTAAGAGAAACATGGTTTTGCAGAATGATTTCTGTATATATATATATATTTTTTTTTTTGGAAAAGAGTACTTAATATTAACTTATCGGATCAAAACAAGGCCTGAGCCCATATACATCAGGTTGTCTTCTTCCTAATTCTTATAAACCTGCGGGTTTTGTCCTGGGAGATCTTCTCCTGAAGCCAACCAGGGCAGACATCCCAAACTACGCTACTACTATTACTACCGTTACCATTGTTCATATTACAAAAGTCGATCCAAGGATCATTGTTTGCAAAAGATAAAACATTATTACATAGATAAGAACTTGCATATTTTGCCACAGCATCAGCACTGTGGTTTGCTTCTCTGTAGATGAAACTGACATTGTAGTCCTTGTGTTGATCCAGAAGAGCACTAATCTGAAGTACCAGCATCTTGTCCTGCCATGCTGGTTCCTGGTTCCTGCAAACACAAGAGAAAGAGTAGTTTGAGTCAGTTTGAATCTGTGCTGAATGGATATTCATGTTCCTCATTAGGCAAATGCCATTATAGAGAGCTAAGAGCTCAGCTCTATTATTATTTGTGAATCCAATGAACACAGCAGCAGCTTTTACAAACTTTCCATTCTTGTTCCTGATAACCATCCCAATACCTGCAGGACCATTAGTCCCCAGAGTTGATCCATCAGTATTTAAAGTGAACATATGATGTTCACTAGGTTTCCATTTAACAGAGATGGATTTACCTATATGTTCTTGTCTGCCAAAGGCAATAAGGTGATCAGCAATAGTAGTATTAACCATCTGCAGGAGTCTAGTGTAATTTGTTTCAATACCATTAAAAACAAATTCATTTCTAGCTCTCCATATGATCCAGGCTAAGATAGCCAAGTTCTTTGCTCTATCAACAGGGATATTTCCTTTGAAAAAACACTCTTTTAAGTCCTGGACATTCTCAAGGAAATGAGTAGGAAGCACAGCAGTTCTCAAGAACTTAAAACTATCACAAGTAAAAACAAGGTGGTTTATATCTTCAGGGGCATTGTTACAAAATTTGCACAATTCTGTATCAATCAAACCATTCTTGTAAAGTCTATTCATAGTGGGGAGTTTTGCCCACAAAGCTTGCCAAAGGAAGATTTTAATCCTAGGAAGGATCTTAAGCTTCCAGATTTTTTGCCAGGGCCAGTGAGGTCCTGGATATTGGCTATTTATCAGAACCTGATAGTCAGTTTTCACAGTATAAACCCCAGAACTAGTATGTTTCCAAATGAGTCTATCTTCTTCACCAGTGATAGGAATGTTTATAATTCTAAGAACTAGGGGTAAGGGGAGACACTCAACAAGCTTAGACATCTCCCACTGGTTGTTTGTAATAAAGTTACTAACATAAGTCTCCTCCCCATACTGGTTAAGATTGAAAGAGCTTAAGGCCCCTTCATGCATCCATTGATCCTTCCAGAAATTTATTTTATCCCCTTTCCCCACTTGCCAAATTAAGTTTTCTTTAAGATAGTCTTTACTTTTAATAATATTCTTCCAAAACCAGCTATCAGTGGGCTTAGATATAGCATTCCAGAAGTCAGTATTAGGAAAGTATTTCATCTTATAGAACCTAGCCCAGATGGAGTTGTTTTTGTGGTAAAAATTCCAACACAGTTTAACTAAGAATGCAAGGTTAAGGGTGTTTAAATCCTTTATACCCAGCCCTCCATGATTTTTTGGTCTACAGACATTCCTCCAGCTGATTCTAGCTTTTTTCCTACCCCCTTTAGCCCCATTCCAAAGGAAATTGTTGCTCAGGGAGTTAAGTTTGAGAATAATATTTTCAGGAATTTTGCAAACAGACATATTATGTGCAGGTAAAGCACTAGACACTGATTGAATAAGAGTGATTCTACCAGCTTGAGATAGATATCTGTTGTACCAAGCATTTATCCTATCAGAAGACTTATCAATAAGGTTTTGAAAGAAATCAGCTTTTTTCCTCCCATGGATAAAAGGCAAACCAAGGTATTTATCATGTCTACCATTACACTTAACCCCTAGTTTATCAATAATTCTTCTTTTAAAATTATGATGAGCATTAGGGCTGAAGATGATCCTAGATTTATCCCAACTAATGGCCTGGCCTGCTACATCCTCATACATTCTAAAAACAGTTTGAATAGTTTTAAGGGATTTAACATTGGCTTTACAGAACATTAAGCAGTCATCAGCAAAACAGAAGATGGGGACCTTAATATCACTACCCCTAATACCTAGGGTATCAAGTTGTTTGTCATGCATTTTTTGGCAAAGCATATTTACTAACATTTCCTGGCAGAGAATGAAAAGGTAAGGTGATAGAGGGTCACCTTGCCTAAGGCCTCTTCCAGGATTCCAGAACTCAGACATCACACCATTGACTCTAACACACATAGAGGTAGTGGTCACACATTGCATAATTAAGTTAATGGTTTTAGTAGGAAATTTAAATTTCTGCAGAGTCATCTTAATAAAAGCCCAACTAATCCTGTCATAAGCTTTTGCAATGTCAAGCTTAAGTCCTATGTGGACATTGTTTCCCTTCTTTTTCCTATTCATAGTGTGAACAAACTCATGGGCAAGCATGATATTATCAGAAATTAATCTACCAGGAACAAAGGCATTTTGGAAAGGGGAAACTATATTTCCCAGGAAGGGTCTAATTCTATTGACCAGAATTTTTGTAATAATTTTATAGCTCACATTACATAAGCTAATAGGTCTGAAGTCTAAAACAGTTTGGGAATTGTTCTTTTTAGGAATAACAGTTATACAGGTTTGATTGAGTTTAGGGTCAAGCTTACCATTAGCAAAAAAATCCTTAACCATATTGCAGACCTCATTCTTGATAACATTCCAGTAAGAAATGTAAAACCCTGAACCTAAACCATCAGGTCCAGGGGATTTGTCCTGCCCAATGCTATTTACAGCAAGCCATATTTCCTTATCAGTTACATCATTAACTAAGTTGCTCCTATTATCATCAGAAAGGGTAGGAACATTAATACTAAGAAAGGGGGTGAGATTACTAGCCACATAATTGCTTTGAGTTTTGAAATAGTCTCTGAACATTGCACAAATATTATTAGGGTCATGTTCCCAGTTACCCTGATCATTCATGATACCCTGAATAAGGTTTCTTTTATGCTTATGTGTGGCAAGGCTGTGGAAGTACTTAGAGTTGGTATCAATATTCTTTAGCCAATTACATTTTGCTCTTTGCTTCCAAAAAACAGTCTTTATGTTAAGGATATCATTAATTTGGGTATTAATGGCCTGAACCTTGATCCCCACATTCACAGGGTCAAGATGTAAGGATCTTTCCACTTTCTCCAGATCTTTTTCTAGAATAGCCTGGTTATGGTTAAGGTGATGGAGAGTTTTGATAGGCCAGTGGGGAATGCATTCCCCTAAGGCTTTGGTGATTTGAGAGAAAGGCTGGTTTTGTTGTTTATTTTTAGTCCAGAAACTCCTAAGGTTATTTAAGAAAGTAGGATTTAGGTTCCAAGTGTTTTCATATCTAAACATCTTTTTATTCCTAGGGAGAGAAATTCTAGAGTCAATGAGTAAGGGCTTATGATCAGACACAGAACAAACCAGATTTTTAACTATAGTTTTAGGAAACAATCTAAACCAACTATCATTAGCACAAGCTCTATCCAATCTCTCACATATGAAACCATAACTATATCTCTTATTTGTCCAAGTAAAAGTAGAACCACTAAAACCTAAGTCCATAAGGCCACAATCAGAAAGACAATCAAGGAAAGCATGCATTTTATTTGAAACTGCAGGTCTACCACCAACTTTCTCATTTTGAGATAAAATAGCATTGAAATCCCCCGCAACAAGCCAACTACCCTGAATGGAAGAGCTAAGAGATCTGAGATCATTCCATACCTGATGTTGCTGGCTAGGGCTAGGGTAATTGTAGACTGCCGTTAGAGTAATTGGAAGCGGCATCCTCGGCTGCATAATTCTGAAATTCACCATTCTTTCTGTCGCATCCTGGAGTACAAGATCAACAGCCAAAGTGTCCCAAAGGATCCAAAAACCCCCAAGGTTAGGGTGCGCAGCAGATGGAGGGAAAACCATTTTGCCGTAGCTTCCAACCGTCGCCAATGCGTCCACAGCATCATTGAAACACATCCTGGTGTCAAGAAGAATGGTAACCAGTGGTCTGTGCTGTATCATATAGCCCTTCAGTGCTTCATGAATTTGCGGAGAGCTACCCCCCCTTACATTCCATATCAGTGCTTTCATTGACGTCGTGGTGATGATTGGGTACCACACTCCGGGTTCCCTCTGGATAATCGGGCCTCCGTTGGCGTTTCCGATCGGTGTTGATGACACGGTCGGAGTCACATCGCTTCCCCACGGTTGTACACTCACCATGTGTCGTAGCTCCATTCCAGTGGACAACCGCGTCAAAGAGCTGTAGAACCTCATCGCCGTTGTTCCCCCTTCCCGATTCCATTGAAGCATTGTCGGCAATTGGTAGAAAGCCTGAAATCGGAAGATGTTTGATTCCATTCGAATTAGCTTGTTGTTTCTTGCTAATTCGTTTGGGGTTACTTCTAGAACCGGGTTCACTTGCTCTACCGGGTTCTCCGGTTCGACCTCCAGTCCGGCCTCCGGTTGAAAGCTTGCAGGATCCGGTTGTGGTGAATTCTGGGTGTTTCCCGCCTTCATCACTGGTCTCCATTCCATCTGCACATACCTTCCCCGTCCTCTCCCCATTGTTCTTCCAGGAAAAGATGATCTTCCCCTCGGAGCAAGTGGTGGTCTTCCCAGGCCATGCATGGGAGCTTTGTTCCTCACATTTGTTGCTGCAAGTTGTGTCCTTCTCCTTAACATTGCTGCCTGCCTTGTAGCCGTCTGTGTCTCCTGGCTGAAGTATCTTGGTGGAGGTAACTCCAGTTTCTTTGGCCTCATGTTTTTCCTCTCCTCTATGTGCGTCTGTATTACATCTTTCAGTACTGTGGTTGGAATCTGCGAGTTGTTGTGGATTGGAAATGTCAAATCCCCTATTACAATAGAGCTCCTTGGCTGGTGAATTTGACCACAGGAGATTGCATGCAGGGAGCTTGACGCCTCCACTTCCTTCCCCTTTGGTGGAAACACAATCGGAGGTACTTCCAAGTGTGGCGTGTTGTCGGACAGAGAAAGCTGGTCCTCCATATTCATCATCTCCGGTGAGGCACCTGGGAAATCTTGGTTTGTGGTTAGAGTGGGTGGTGGTGAGGCTGGTTCCTTTTTCGGAGAAAGTGGTAACTTGGACATTATAAAGCTTGGAATTGAATGCGGAAGCTGAATCGGTTTTAGGGTTTTGAGAAGAGCCGGTTGAAGAAGAAGAAATAGGGTGAGGAGTAGGTGTAGAGATAATATGATTGTTCTTGGTTAACTCAAGATTTTTGCACAAATTCTTGTGCGGTAATGATAGACTGCTGTCTGTCATTACTTCTAACCGCACGCCATCTCCACTCAGCTCATTAATCTCCATGTTTGTTACTAAGTCCGCCGTATTAGCATTAATCTGGACGGGGAGTGGTGCCGTTGAGGGGGCAGGATTAATTAAGGTGGGTTTTTCCAAAGGTTTATGTTTTTGGTATTTCTTAATATTTTTCATATTAGTATTTTCCTTTTCTTGTTTTCCCAAATTTAGATTTTCCTTAATGGTGTTTTCTTTATTTATTTCAGTTGTTTTTCCTTCATATTTAGTTTTGGACTTGTTGTTTTCCTCATCTTTTTTTGAGTTTATATCTTGTTTTGTGTTTTGGCTTTTCTTATTTTTCTTGCCATCCGATTTGCTTATTTTAGGGATTTTGTCTCCAATTTGTATTAGTTGGATTTTTTCTCCCTTTGTTGAAATTTCAGTGATTTTAAAATTTTTAAGGTTTGTTGCATCTTTAAGATTTGTTGCATTTTTATTTTCAGATTGTGGTTTGGAAGCAGGCTGAATGTTAGTATTTCCGATTGGGCTAGATTGGTTGCTAGGCTCACTGTGGTTTACCTCAATATCGCTGGGCCCATTAAGTTTTGGCCCAATAGACGTTTCTGGACAGTCATCTCCACTATCTCCCTTGCTCTTGCCTGCTCCGCTGTCTTCCTCTTGTCTCTGTTCCACCGATTGTTGGGTTGAGTTGTCCACCACCGGGTTTCCCACGATCTCTTGTTCCCTACACGTGTCGTCATCCTGATTGAGTAGAGAATTAAAACGATTGGAATTTTGCACTGTCGTCCTTGCATCTTTTCTGAGATTGCGTTTTTGCCCCTCCGCCGCCGTCTGGTCATACTCCGTCGGCCTCTTCCTTTCTTGCGTATTCATATTCCGTGGGTATCCAAACCCTCCTCTTCCTCTTCTTCTATTAAAAGATCCTCTTGATATAATTTCCCATTTCCTGTCTTCCTGTTCCTTCGAGCTCTGCCCTATACTCTGTTCCATCTCCATAGCTGTATGATTATTTGGACTGTCAACCGGGACATGTTTTTTGCAATTTTCCTTATTATGGCCAACCAAACCGCACTCCATGCAGAAGTCCACTTTGAGCTCGTACGAAATGGCCTGCATAATGGATCCAATCTGTATCTTCTGGGGTAGGGGCTTCGTCGTGTCCATCTCCACACATATGCGGGCATATCTTCCGCGTAGCATTCCTACCGTGTGCATATCCATTTTGATTGGAACTCCTAGAGTTTTGCCAATGGATAGAAGGGCCTTTGGATTGTACAATTCGAGAGGTAGGTTGGGGAGCTGTATCCACATGGCCATAGATTCAAAAACTCCGGAGTGGGGAATGTGTTTTGGCTTCCATTTCTGCACGGCTAGATAGTGATCAAAGATAAACCATGGTCCTCCTGCAAGCACCATAGTGTAATCTTCTGGGTTAGCAAACCTCACCGCGTATTCCCCTTTGGTGAGGTCAATGACTTCGATCCCGTTCTTGATTCTCCATAGCCCTTTGAGGTGCTTCTGTATATTGTCAATCGATCTGACAATGCCGATAGTATTGATGATGATGGCATTGTCCCAGCCCTGACAAAAGGATTTCCATTCCTCTGCAGAGAAGTTGACATACGGAATACTGGAGTCTTTCTGCTCTGTTCTCTCTTCCGTAATTGATATAGCTGCCTTGTCAAAATGGTTAAGCCAAGAGTCGAAATATTGGTGCTTGGAAAATCCTGCAAGTTTATCCTTGTAGGACCACTTGGCTTCTGGTAAGTTACCCTTGCCCGGCGTAGGATTAGCTTGGGCTTGCTTACTCTCATCCCCAGGTGGGTGAGAATCCGTCCGGAGAGGGGTTGGTTCACAGATGTTTATACCGCTGTTTTTCTTTGCTGGTAAAGGGTTAGAGGGTGGAGGTTGGGGTGGAGGAGCTAGATTTGTGGGTGGTTCACCGGTAGTAGTGGAGGCAGATTGATTTTTGTCG